>QJNY01000478.1:0-62728 GCA_004155945.1 Monosporascus sp. mg162 | reverse complement strand
GGCCTCGTGGCCGTTTTCGGCGGCCCACGATAACGGTGTCTGGCCATAGCTTTTATCCTTCGATTCGAGGTCGGCGCCGTTTTCGAGCAGCAGCCGTACGACGGCCTCGTGCCCGCTTTCGGCGGCCCACGAAAGCGGTGTCTGGCCATACTCATCCTTTGATTCGAAGCCGGCGCCCTCCTCGAGCAGTACCTGCACGGCGACCTCGTCCCAGCCCCTGGCAACCCACGACAGCTGCGTGTAGTTGAGGTTGGCGCCCTTCCTGACGTTCAACTGAGAACCTAATCCAGAGGCTGTATCTACTTTGGGCTGAACGCTCGGTTGAATACTGGGCTTGCCTGGTTGGGACCGGTCACTTGGACTTGAGGCTGGTTTAATTTCCAATGCTGGATTGTGTGCTTCACCCAAAGGGTCAGCTTTTGCATATCGAGACAGCAGCTCCCAGATAGCAATATTGCTTGGCCCTATCGAGGACGCAGCCTCAAGAGCAGTACCCCAGGTCTCCCCCTTTGAGTGGACATCTGCCCCTTCGTCGAGGAGTCTTTGGACTTCGAGCAAGTCTCCACGAACGGCGGCAATGTGCAAGGGAGGGTCAGGTTGCCATCCTTCACCACCTTCGGACGGTGCCTGTGGCTCAAAATTCTGCGAGCTCCTTGCGGTAGCATTGCTTCGGATTGCGGCTTCACTGACGTCGCCATCGTCCCCGTCGTCGCCTGTGTCACGCGGGATGGCAAACAATGCGAGCTGCTCCATATGGAATCCAACGTGGCGGCGGAATTCAGGCGGATCTACCACGATGATACCTTCTGCTGATTCTCTTAAGGGACCCTCCGCTGTGTCCTGGTTCTTCACCGCCGCTCCGAGCGCCTGCTCCCATTCGTCGCAAAAAGGACAATCTCCGGCGGGGATGGCATCCAACGGCCTTTGACCGGCATGCAGGAGAACCGTCCATTGGCTCATTTCCAAATCTGGATGGACCTGCTTCACATGTGAATGGAACCGTTCTTGGTCTCGGAATGGCCCCTTGCGACAGACGATACAAACCCATTGCCGCCTGTGACACTGCAACTCGTGATCAAACCAAGCTTTGGAGTCGCCAAAGAGCTCGAATTCACACTCGCCTTTCCCGAGGGTGCAGACGTACGCCTTGAGGTCCTGGTAGGCATGGCGCTTCCAGGAGCGTTCACGCGAGATGGAGTGTATGCCACAACAGAGCGGACATTCGAAAACTGCATCGCCTTTGCTGACATCCCGCAGACTTGGAAGATGAAAAGTGGCTTCTTCGCTTCCAAGTCGTACTGATGAAGCTGCAGAGGTGTATGACCGGCTGTCGTTATCTCGCGTCTCCTGGAGGACCGCGAGCTGTACGACATCCAACGTCGACGCTTTGGTTGATGGCTTCGTCCAGACTGTCTTAGCGCCGCCGTGTTTCGTATTGGTAACAGAAGGGGCTGGTGGACCAGGTGCTACGTTCTCCAAGTCTTTCTTCTTGTTTTTTTTGGGCCGGGAGGGATACTCAGGTGTCACGTCGTTGGTTTGCACCTTGCCCGCTATCTTGTCCCTGTGTTCGCGGCAGTAACGCAGGAACTCTCGTCTCTTAGTGATAGCACGACCGAAGCGCTCCGAAAGCCATTTTGCATTCGGGTGGCGTAGCTTGGGGTGACGCTCTTCTACATATCGAATGTCGAACTCGTCCAGGTACGGATCCTGCCGTTTCCGAAGGGCCTTTGCGAAGCGGTCTCGGGGAGTGGCCTTGCGGATGAGAATCGAAATCTTCAATAGACCTCGAATGCACTCCGATACGACGTCCAGAATGTCATGGGCTTCATCCTTCGCTCCAACAGTAGGGAAAGAATCATCCTCAACACCAGAGATTGACGACGTCTCTTCTCCCTTAACAGGATTCTCTGGTATCTGGCGATTGGGTCGATTGCCAGAAACGATTTTTTGCACTGTACATCCATCAGCATCGAGTATGAGACAAATGCTTCTGTCAAGGACTTGCAATCATCAAGTGCTTCTATCAGATCGTCCAGAAGATCGGATACCTGCTCCAGGAGCTCTGGGGCTGCGGCGAGACGGAATTCCAGCGATAATTTTGAGTCAGCTGGGTGAACTGCACCAATGTTCCCAGCCCACAACTTGAACCTCTCCAGGGCATCCGTGACAGCGTCGGTCGTCACGACCTGACCACCATCCTGGCCATGAGACTCCAGCTGCGTAACCAGCGCCTGGAACCGACCCCTAGCGTCCTTGAACTTTGCTGCGCTCGATCCTTCTGTTTTGGAACTCATTGCAAAGGAAGCGAAGACACCACGTGCTCATCTATATCATTGAGATAGTAGCATCAGAGGGGCGCTTGAACTTTGCTGCGCTCGACCCTTCTGTTTGGAACTCATTGCAAAGGAGGCGGAGACATCACGTTCTCATCTATTCGTTAAGATAATATAGCATTAGAACGGCGCTTGACAGAAGGGGAGGCTCTAGCGGTCCAGGGATCGGATATGGAGGTGGGAAAAGGCTAATTAAATGTGCGCCACCGCATCTTGAGAGTCGTCGGGCACGACTACACCCCCACCATGTCGCTCTGGTCTGCAGGACAAACAGGGAAGCTGATTTGTTGCTTTAAATCTATCGTATGCAATGCCCTCATTTTCCCCTCACTTTCTGCAATTCGTTTCCGCTTGCTCCATAGGAGTCAGCCGCACCTTGACATCTTGCGCCATCATCGATCCGTCGCCGAATCCCAACGCCGCCGTGAACGAACGCGATTCTTCGATTTTGGCTTCGTTCCGCAAGAATAATGCCGGGCTTCGAGATAGCGGGCGTAGTTCTGGCTGCCTTCCCCATTGCAATATGCGGCCTCGAGAAATATCGCGAGGTCGCAAGGCGGTTCGGCTTCTGGCACGAGATCAGGCTGGAGTATCAGAAGACGAGCAACGAGCTCAAGTTTCACAAGCTGAGCTTTGTACGGAACCTAAAGCAGTTGCTCCTGCCACTTGTTGTCGACGATGTGGATGTGCAGAAACTGATCAGCAATCCTGGCGGCAAGGCGTGGAAAGACGATGCCGTCGCGAAGGCCTTGGAAGGACGCCTTCAAGAGTCCCATGGCTTGTATCTGGAGATCATCGGCGATATGGAACGTGTCATGGGAGAGTTAAACAAAGAATTAGCAGTGGATGTTGAAGGAGTTCAAAAAGAGTTCAAAGCGCAAAAGGTCAGTCAAGTTCCTCGCGTCCAGTGAAAGGTCCTCGGGACCACTGACTGGTGGACTTGAGGGTGTAAAGGACGCCCAGAGCGCGAATGTTTCTACTATGGCAAAATTGCGGCCATCATTCAGCAAAGTAAGCCGAGAGTATCAGATCTACCGCCTCAAATTCAGCATGGGCGAGACTACACGGACAGGCTTGTTCAAGGAGCTCCAGACATACAATGACCGACTCGAGAAATTAGTCACAACAAGCGATATCGTCTCTAACTTGCAAACCACCAGGCAAGCGACTCAGGCCACAACAGCTTCCGTCATTGACGCTGCCATTTGCAAGTTCTGGAACCATGCCGATGGCCTCTACAGAGCGCTCCTGGGCTCTTGGACTTGCATCTGCCGCGAAGACCACTCAGCTCACCTTTTGTTGCAGCACCGGAAGCCTCCAGACAAACATTTCCGCTTGGTGCTTTCATCTAATTCTCCCCGGAATGTTCCCGACAAGGGGGCGTGGTCCACCTGTCGCATCCGGGCGGAAGTTGCTCAAGCTGGACATGCCGGTGCAGCCGTAGCCAAGGCAGTGTCGACAAAACATTCCGTTCAAATTTCTACACCTCAGCATAGAACACTCGCTCCAGGCAAGACAACACTTTCTAGTCACAGAAAAGGACATGCCAGCACAGCAAGAGGCCGCCACGGGTAAATATACAGGAATGCAGTTTCTCCATGAATGTGCCTGACAGATTCTATAGAGTTTCAACCGTCACTATTCCTTTTCCGAGCCCGCCAGCCTGTACTAGTGGCACTTCCAGTGGAATGCCAGCAGGGAATACCGAAGACAAACACCTCATCACGAATTTCTGTCAGACCCTTGGCGCTGGGATTCAGACTAAGTTTTCAGCAGGCTACCTAGAAGATGATGAGAAGAGATATTATGTCTTTCCCGAAAGCAAGGCAGCACCCTCAGGGAGCGAGGGGAGCGTAAGCCTCGGCGAGATCCTCTCCGGTAAAATTAAACCGGCCTTGACCCGCCGTCAGCGGCTCTACTTGGCAGTCACGTTAGCATCCTCATTTGTTCAACTGAAAGATACTCCCTGGATCTCGGTCCCCTGGGGAAAAGAACAAGTTTTCTTCTCCCACGACGGCGATAACACAAACACCTTGCTGCTAGACCAGCCCTACGTCGTCCGTAAATTCGCTGCAGCTCCGGCAAAAGCAGCGGCGCTCGACCCGGGGGACCTCGGCGTCAGCTCATTGGGTATAGTCCTGTTGGAACTCTGCTTTGGCTTTGTGATTGAGCAGCACCCGAGCCGGCTGAGGCTGCCAAACGGCGAGGAGAACGAGACCATCAAGTCTGCATTGGACCTGATCGCGGCTCTCGAGTGGCTGAAGGAGGTCAATGACGAGGTCGGTGCCGACTTTGCGGACGCGGTGGAGTGGTGTCTCGCTGGGTACAGGATCCTGCCGACTGACGGCTCTTGGAGACGGCAAATGCTCAATAAGGTCATTGCTCCATTGGATAGGTGTTATAATTGTCTCATAAAAATATAGGGGCTTTTATTGATCCGTTAGGGTCAATGAACGGTTCAAAAGCTTCGTTGATAAGAAGTGTCCCGCTTTGTGCTGTTTGTTCCTCTTCGTCGCGTTGTGAAGGGGCATCTATTCTCTCTACACCACGAAGACGTTTTGAGTGTCATAGACCCAAAAAGAAATAGAAGGTCGGCCGAACCTACCTGTCAATAAAGTGCACTAGGGAGCATGGAAGAGCGGTTGGAAAGATTCAGGGGGCGGGCTTGTTGGCAGAATGACGGCATATCCTTGATCGAGAGTATGGTGTGGGAAACCGAAGATTACCCTCTGCCACTGTCATTCGGGCCGTCCGAAACGGGGACCCTGTGAAAGATGTTGTACGCAGTCGGGCGGCACACAGCCCACCTTTCGGACTGGTTGGAGCAGGGGTTCCGCTGCGCCAAAGTGTATATCCACTGCTAACAACAATAGTAGGACACCTCCTTACTGTCCTTCCTGCTGACACCACCAAAGCCGCCAGACATGTAATGTAACTCGACTGCTTTTGCGTGAAGTTGTAGGGCATTATATGTACTTCCGCGACGTCAACTGTAGATTATTCGGACTTAAAAGTTATCTGGGTTTATGATCTAGATAGGACGAGCGCGTGAAAATGAAAACCCAAACGATCCAGTAACACACCGCATCGGAAACAACAACGCGTCGACCTGAGAAACTATCTAGTCCGAATAGACGTGGAAACCTAGGGGAATTGTACACGTGACGAAGGTAAGTACTGTACTAGCGCAGTTTGGAGGACAGTGCACCCTGTACCATCTCAAATCCCGTGCTAGGATATCATACCCAGTCGGTTGGTTTAACACAAAAATTCGCACTTTTTCAAATAACCGTCCAACGACTCGAATAATAACTTATTAGTCTCAACGGATAAGTACATACGGAAAAAATTATGCTATTATTAATTATTCCCTTTCCCTAAATATTATTTTTCGATTTTTATATGTTATGGTTTCACATAGAAATCGTCCGTAAAGTCTTTAGATCATTTGGGACGCGCGAATTTTTGTGTCAACCACCCGCCAGTCCCCAGTGGTTGGATAGGACACGATGTACTACCCCAAAGCCCAGGCTAGGCTACGCCGTGCCCTATCCTTGGTGGGGGGAAGCGTAGCCCAGGTCCCATCACCCATTTCGGGCAGGGATATAATGGGCTATCCCAAATTCTGGGCTGGGACTTCCATGTCCTATTCCGGAGCAGGTGCCGGCCTATCCTCCGAACCCAAATCCGCCCCCGATCATCAGTGGGGGACACAATTGGCTCCGCACGGATTATGTCGGACTACGTTCGGTCGTTCCGCGCTAAGGCAAGCCCAATAACCTTCTGAGGGAGGCATATGGCAACAGGGAATGACAACTGGTACGTACCGTAGCTCGGAAACGACGATCCAACTTGACTACCGTATCCGCAACGACGGCAAGGGCGGTGCAAGATCATCCCACAATCCGAGATCGACCATTCAGCGGCTCTATTTTTCCTGCTGGGGGAAACCTAGGCCCGACACGTCATTGGTCTGGTACATTCCTAACGGCACGATGCCGAGCGATCGGGTGTCTCTATGGCTCTTCCGATGGCCCATATGACGCCGAGATCCGGGATCGGTATCGCATCTCGCTTCAATTGGGTGGGCGTTCTCCCTCTGACTAGTATCATGTTCGTTGCATGGAATGCGTAGTGCCCCTTCCGGCCCTCGCTCGTTCCCAATTCAAGCTGAACGGAACATCGCCGTGGAGTCTGATGAAAGTGGATAGAGCATCAAGGCAGGATCGACTTGGGCAAGGTCGCAGCCTACATCGACAGGGAGACTACGTATGGTCAGTGGTGCAGCGACACCACCGGTGAGATCGCCGACATGCAATTCTACCATCAATCCTCCTGTAGTTCTCCGTATGGCGCATGCGGATGTCCTGGCTTTCCTCGTGGTTCGAAAGTGCCTCTCCTGAGGGGATACATGACCAGTGAGGAGCATGTCTGCGGGCTCTGGGACGTTCTCTGCTATTCATATGCCCGTGCGTCTCGTGCTTTTGGAGATGACGCGCCTCCTTGGGCCGGGTGTCCACCGGAAGATGTGGAGACGGACGGTGAGGAGGGTTCCGAGCCTATCGGATCTAGCATGGCCACTTCAGCTTGCTTGGAAAATGAACCAGTGGAACCCGGTTCTCCGTCCCGTCCCGATGGGTCGCGCTAATCTGGCTGGCTGGTGCTATGATTAGGGTAGGCCGGGTCTGCATACGTTAAGCACCAACAAGTCAGGACTCATGGGCGCAGCGGCCCGCAGAGCACTCGCAGGATCTACGTACACCGAGGAAGAGCCAGATGCCTTGTCAGCCCAGGTGGGCCGTGCCTTTGCAGCCTTGCTTCACCCGTATGCAGGGAAAGTGGAATCATGATCTATTCTGTTGGCCTGGTGGGAAACTAGCTACGGACGGTACAAGATCCAGTGGCCATCCAACGGCCACATCCTCCAACAATGTCACGACACGGTACCATGCACGCGCAAGGCGTGATTTTGTAGATGTATCTTGTGCTTCCATGACAGATCGCAGACTCGGCATTCTACGGCCGCCGTGCCCTGGCCCTTCGACAGATGTCGCCGCTGAAAGTGTTTGCCCAGGTCGCCGGAGGTCTAGAATTCACGAAGGAGCTCGGTCACGCAAGAATCCTCCGGGGTCAGAGAGAGCGCCACCCCGATGTAGATGAATCACCGTCTCCGGCGCCGTTTCGCTTTCTCGACGAAGATGGACAGCATGGTGCCGTCCACGGGGCTCTCTTCCGAGGGCTCACCGTTCGGGTGGGCGAGGAATTTCTTGTTCGATGGGGAGTGGTTGCGACGCGCGGTGCGCCCTTCTTCCACGGGACAGTAGGCGTTGATGGCACCGATGGCGTCGTTCCTGCGCCGAAGGTAGCCTTCGAGCGTTCCATCGTCTGGCGCACTGAACGCCTGGACCAGACGCTTCCGAGCGGTGCGTGGCGCCCATAGCCACGGCCATGAGTTCGGCGAACTCTAAGCCCTGCAGTTGGCGTTCTATGTCCTCCACCGCCTGCTCGTCGGCCCAAGCGTCCCGGATCCGTTGTTTGAGGTCCCTCCTTAGCTTCTGCTTCAAGATGCGGAGTTCGCGAACCGTGTCCCGCCGTTTTGCGCCCGGCCGCATGGTGCGGAGCTTCTTCGTCAGCGCCCGCACGCGAGGATGCGTGTTGATGGAGGCCGCCTGCTCGGGGGTCAGGTCCACGGGACGCCGTTTGCTCCCGGGAGCGGCCAAGGCTGCAGCCCTGCTTCAGCAGCGTCTGCTGCGGCTTCCGGCCGCGAAGCACGCTCCACGTGTCCGCGCATACCTGGCGACCGAGGTAGTGTCGCTGCAAGGGGTCGGAATTCGCATTGTCCAGCGCCAGGTTGTGGGGTGTCTCGCTTATATCAGCTTCAACAGTAAGCAAGCAGAATGACACGGAGGGGCGGGGACGCACATACGGCTCTGATCGAAGCCGTTGGCGGCGTTATACCGCAGGTTGTACGCAGGTCGTACGCAATGGTCGGATACCGTACCCCTAGGACCTCGCCGATCCTCCGGATCCACGCGGCCATGATGCCGTGGTGATGGGTTCAGTCGCCGACATCTCGTACCCCGTCATGGTCTCCACCGCGCGGCGGAACACGAATACCTCGTCTAGGTCACGCCGGAGGGGCAGACGAAGCTCCAGCTCGTCGGGGTGGATGTCGAGGCTAGTCCGAAAGCCTCATGCTGGGGGCGGCAAACTGTACGCGAAGTCGTCGCCGTACTAGCCAGGAGTCCAGATCACGCAACAATACAAAGCTAGGTGGTATGAGACCCACTGTAACCCCGAACCCTATACAAATGCGCTGGATCTTCGTGTTGTCCAAACCGGCTCCAAGCTCCACGCGCCGAATGGGTATACAGGGTGTCGACATTGCCCCCATTGCGAGGCTTCTCTTTTGGAACTACTGGATTTCGCGCTACGTTTGCTCTTAGGTGTCATAAAGTAGATTAAACAGCGAGGGTTTCATGGCTTGTCAAAATTTCAGCTAGTATAAATCGCCTGGATCACTTCTTCGAATTACAAACCGGTATCTTTATTGATCTGTCCACGCAGCGGGGGCATATCCGTCAATTAATTCTGTATATTCTGCAGAGTCTTTTGCCCATCCTTTGATGCCACCAAGTAAGACGAGGCTCTGCATGGAATTGTCGCCGCGCTCGGCTATATAGTCGCTGAACCATCCTGCGGCGCGGGGTCCCCGTCCGCTTGAGGAGCCTGCAGGAAAATCTGTAATTAATATCTGTCCTTCGCCGGTTTCGCCAAGCCAGGCGCTTGGTGCTCCTGCCCTTAGTATCTACTAGTAAAGACCGGACTCACCACAGTACCAGATAACTTTACGGACCCCAGCGGCCTTGAAGATTTCGTGAAGCGTCGGAATCGAAGGATACAGGCTTTGTGCCGGCAGGTTGATGGAGCCGCGGATTGTGCCGCCCTGGTGGTTCGCAGCAGTGTGAGTTACTCTGTCCCACTTTGCAATCCAGGTTAAGTTTTGATAGGAATCACCTTATGGTCCATACGGCGCAGATCGACGAGTACAAAGTCTCTTCCAGGGATGCTACCACCATTCTCCTTCATCACAGCTAACAATTCCGCACGAGTGATGGTCTTCGGGCTAACATCCTTCGGCGCGGGGTACGCCTCGTGCCAAGGCTTCTCGTTCTCTGTAGATGTCACCGCTCGCTTGTCATAGCGTCTCCACAAACCCCTTTTTGCATATAGTAGGACCGACGACTCGAGGCGACCAATCAAACTCCTCGAGCGTGCCACCCAAAAGCAACATCGCCTATATACACCTTTGTCGTTGTGGGTAGAGATGAAGCGCTGCAGCTTCAGTAGCTCCGAGAGTGATTTGAGCGACTTGTTGGGCATGATGACGGGGCTGGTCCGGAGAAGTAGATGTGGAGAGAGAAAGCTGGAGTAAATCCAAACTTACCTTGATGGACACGCAGGGCGCAAAAGGCCTCGTGTAAATACCTATTTGTCAGAGACCTTGTCAGAGACCTTGTCCATATCCAGGAAAATCACTGACCCCATAGAGACCAAGCACTAACCCCCTTGAAGTCTCAAGAGCAGCATTGGTCAGCTACAATCATCGTGTCTGCATATATCGCGTACTCGTTCCCGGTTCTTCACGGTACGACATATTAGAGACTGGGTAAACTTATAAGCAGAATGCTTGGTGTATTGAAGAATCTTGCACACGTGTGGCCATAAATACACCTTGTAAAACCAAATGTTTACTGTGGCGCCACGCCATATCCGCAAGCAGAGGTTGAGACATGCTACTCAAGAACACCTTTGGCCCCTCTCCCGCAGATGATTGGTTACCACCACGCGTTGGGGAGCATGTGCCCATGGTATCGCTTTGGGAAAGGTAGAGACCGATAGCTACTAGGCCGACATAGCTTAGTCGTCGCACTACAGCCGAAAGCAGTCAGCATATCTCAGAGGCAGAATCCGGTGAGAGGCATAGTAGGGTTAAATATTACCTGACAGACTTCTCCACCCTGGTCAAAGAGACTGGTTAGTAGTTATACTCTTTCCTTTCAGAAATGTTACTTACCGGGCAAGACCCAAAGGAAGCATTTCCGCAGCCACCCCTCGTGAGACAGCAGTCTAACCCAGGTTTGCTACAGTGCGGGTTCGAGTACTGGGGAGCAAGAATTTCTCCGTCCCGGCAAGCCCTAGCTTCCGAGAGTCCCAAGAAGCCAAGAAGGCCGACGACGAATACAAGGTCGAATTGCATTTTGAAAAATTGGGTAAAGTCTTGGGAGCAGAAGTCGGATGAGTGAGAATAACCGATAGACCCGTTGCAGGAGTATGAGCAAAAGTGCTGTCTCGCTAGCCGTGACCATATATATACACTTCTAATATTTGCACACCGACTTCCGAACAAGCCGAAAAGATCTCGTATGCTCAAGGAGGTCCTTCCAAATACTGAATAAGCTATGAAGAAAGGGATGATAATACGAAGTGCAAGTGAAGCTATTCACCCTATCCGCTTAGGCGTCAGTTCTAGCCTTTTTGACATGGGCCTTTAGTCGATAAACATCCCTAGGAATCGACAGCGCCCCACACTGATGTAGCCCCGTAGTCTTACCCAAAAAGGAACCTGCCGCCCATTAGGGCTAGCAGGTATGGGGGGAATGTTAATTAACTGCTGGCAGTCTTCGAATTTACCGGTATCTTTCTGGGGTACTGGTCTACGGGGAAGTGGGGGCCATTAAAAAAGTCCAGGACTAAGGCTTGGTAGATATTATAGAAGTCGCAGAAGCGACACCGCTATTACGTGGTCTGCAATAGTGTTATATGCCAACGAAATAACCCCCAGATATTGGCCGACAGGGCTATATCTGCATCAATCATGTTACATATTAGGTTTTCCGTTCGTCCTTCATAACGCCTTAAGCGCATTTATAAGATCGAACACACCCTCAAGCCACATTGATTAATACCAAGCCGCGCCAGGGCGGGTTAATTCGTACAGGGAACTTGTTTAACAAACAAGCATCTTAGCGCGAAGTGCTTACCGGGGTCATAACCTGTTGCAAAAGCGGCGCCGCTTTTGCGTGGTTGTGGGGCTGTGAGCTACAAGTATTGTACAATTTCTCCAGTTGCCCTGAGCCAGCTAGAACAATTACCAATACAACATTCCTACCACCACTATCCACACAGGGTGTGCAATAACGTTTATATCCGATAGAAGGCGACAAGGCAGCAGAATACAAATTCTCAACTGCGTTACCTTAAATGGAAGGAAACGGCCCCGCTGCACGCAACATGAACGAAACGCATTGGTTAGTCCAAGTCCTAGTTCAGCACACGCCAAGTCCAATGTGTCTTAATGTCTTATTGCCTTCCGTCGGATATATTCACGACAATTGGGCTTAATATAAGGTTAACCCCTGAAGAGCGGATGAAAGTAGAGACTGAGGGTTATTGAACCTACAGGGTTAATAAGCCGCGAGACCTTGTGACGGGCTCATCAGGCCGGATGTTGCGGATTACTGTCCAAAGTTCGGCAGGTTAACCAAATTTTCACAATTTCATACATCGGGTCTCGATTGGGGCCATGGGGATCGTTTCAAATTATAAAGAATACTTACTTGCAGCTTTTCGACCCATTTCGCTCTTCACTATTATATGAAGAGCCTGGCTTACCGCATCCGTTCGCAAAGATTTTGATTACCCCCGGCGTGATGGGGAAGGTGCACCAACTGGAATGACACAAGACATGATCATGTCAGGAAGGGAGCACTTGGAGTTCCCTTGTCTCTTCCGCGGCGCGCCAGGGTGGATGGCTTGTCATCATCCTCCTACCGAACATTCCGCGCTGCCCCTTGGCCATTGTTCAATTCGCAGATCGAGACACCAAGTCTTCCAGCGAACATGGTGAGGCGGTGGCCGTGCTGAATTCCTCAGTGTTCTTTCCCAGCTGAATCCTCTTTTAATCACGCTCTCGAGGAAGAAGTTTTTGATAGCTTTGTTGCGGGCTCTGCCCTCTGGTTCCATCGCCAATCCTCTGTGTCTGGGCGCAATCGAAAGCTTTTCTCTAAGCGCTCCAAGTCCTCGAGCCGATCATGTTCTGGTACAATGTTGGAGGGCGAAGCATTGCATCTGACAGCATACAGATGCACTGGGCCAATCGATAAAAGCCCCTTGCGGCATTTCCCCCCCCGGGCAAGAACACGATGAACCGTTAGCTCCTGCTAAAGTTGCGTGGAGATCCAAACTCCATGTTTCGGCCGCCTATTGCGCATTCTTAATTATGACGGGATATTATCACGTCTTAAGCACAGGGTTCTAAATATACGGGCTACTCTCGAACTAACTCCTCTCCGCTCAATCCCCCGGTCCACGACCCAGCGGTCTCCGCCCAATTACCCAGCTCAAGCATATCATGTAGCTCAACTCTCGTGCTAAGCCTTGAATTTTCCCAACTCCAGCAACTTCCCCCTCTCGGTATCGTCAGTATTGGTCATGTCTCCGTCCGCCAGATCTTAACCTCTTTCTCCGCAGGAGCTCGCCCACGCTGTGGTGGACCTCACTAGATACGTGTCACAGCCACATGCACGATTCAGCATCAGTCGCGGCGCTGTGTCCATGCTTAAATGGAATACGATCTCCCACCTGGGAGCAGGGAAGATATCGACTTGGTGGTTCAACCTACACAGGACACGAATGCCCAGACCAAACCAGCCTGGCTTACGCAGAACTTTCCCATTTCTTTTGTAGTAAAGTCGTCATACGGGTGTCGGCATCCCAACACTAGCGCCCGGCGGATCCGGCGGGCGAGTCAAGCGCGTCGAGTCCGTATATTCCACGTTAATGCTTGGCATCAAAGACCTCAATACAATCCCGGCGAGTGACTACAATCTCAGTGTCAGGGGTAGATGTTCCTATTTTGAGCGCTCGTTGGCTCCTTGCAGAGAATAACAATACGGCATTTGAGCGGCAGAGAACAGGAAGGAGAGAACCGATCACAACGATGCTGTGCTCTGGTTGCCTAGACATCTGTTATCACCAGCGATGTTACGCGTATAACATGCCCCCCTTTTGTCCACGTTTCAGACCCTCAAGGGAATGAGGGAATGCCGTGCTTATCAGTTGTAACACCACGCCAACCCTCACCAATACTTGGCGCTCCTACTTTAGATTCGCTTCCAGCTCAGCCCCTAAGCTGACGATCAACCAATGAAGCGGGTCCGACAGGCGCAACGACATATGTGAATCTGCGGCGTCCGGTCGGAGGTCGGTCCCACAGTCCGCCGTAGTGGCGGCCGTAGCAGCCACGGCTGGGAACTTTGGAGCTTTCTAATAGATAGGCCTGACGTAATCCCCTTTATTGATTGGTTATCTGCCCGCCAGCGGAAAGCTGAAGGAGCAGTAACACGTTCTCTCACTCAGTACATTCCAAAAGCGGAGAATTACCATCGCAAATATACCCCTTCCAGCGTAACCATTTGTGCATGGGAAGCTCGTTGAGAGACGCCGACGGCATTGCCAATGTAATAGACCACCCGTTGCAAGACCTGGCGCGAATGGAACCCTTAGTTAGATAATGCGATAAAGTTCTTTTTTTAGCCACATTGCGATCAGTACTCCCATTCTGAGGTTGATGCAATGTGCTCTCCGTCCATTCCTGAGTTACTGTTAGCATTAAACCACATATGCCCGGAAACCTTGGAGTTGGCATTTTTCGGCACTGTTAGATGTTAGATTCGGCAATTTGAGCGAAATTCGCATCTTAGCCGCAGTCAGTTAAGCTGTCATATCTCATCGGGTTGCTCTTATCTTTTAATTCCCGGCGGCCCTGCAGTTGGCGGTGGCTATGATGCGCCACAAACTCAGATCCCTGAGTCCTTGATTACTAAATTGCCATACACAGCTATCTTTGGAAGGAACTAAGACGCTTCTAGTAAGACGGTCCCCCCTTTTATGCGAGATCTGCCGTAGATAGATCTGCAAAGGCACGTTGGCAATGATGCAGCCCATTCCAACCCAATGGATCCGAGCTCTCGGAGCATCGGTGGTTCCTGAGCCTCAACGGTTACGCACGTTTCTTTGCTGTCGGGACTCTCATGTCCCTGCCCCCGAAGTCCGATAACCGCATATGCCATAAGCCACATTTCGCAGTGCTTGCTGCGGTCGGAATCCTTCACTAGAGGACTCATCAAACTCAACATGTAAGCACCGTAAATGTTCATGGCAGGGAAGAAGTGACGTTTCACAGACATGTTTCACGGCCGCCTGGAGCCAACGCTGGATGGGTACGGGACAATGTTGTGTTTACTTAAAGCAAACCCCAGGGAATGCTCGATACCAAGATGACTGCCTCACCACACTATTCTTCATCACCGAGGTCTTTAGCAGCAAGCTACTAGCTGAGCGGGTACGGCCTTTTGTTTATCTCTATACCACTAGCTAGAGCCTTTTCCAAACCTCGCACCTACACCCAATCCGACGAAAAGGAAACAAGGGGAACTCATTGTTGCTAAGATGGCCGAACAACAACCCACCGGAGAGGACTTCGGCTTCGACTTCTACCACTACGACCCTTCGCAGGGGGCGGCCACCCTCTTCGTCGTGATCTTCGCCCTGAGCACCGCGATGCACGGGTACCAGCTCGTGAAGCACCGGACGTGGTACTTCATACCGTTCTTCCTCGGCGGCATCTGCGAGGCGTTAGGATACGCGGGACGCATCATCGCGAGCACGGAGACGCCGGACTGGACCCTGGGGCCCTACGTCATGCAGACGATCCTGATCCTGATCGCGGCCGCCATGTTCGCCGCGTCCATCTACATGGTGCTGGGCCGGCTGGTGCGGCTGCTGCAGGCCGAGCACCTCGCCATCATCCCCGTGCGCTGGACGTCAAAGATCTTCGTCACGGCCGACGTCATCTCCATCCTGATGCAGGGCGCGGGGGGCGCCATGCTCGCCATCGCCGAAACCATGGACGCGTTCCAGGCGGGCGAGAACATCATCGTCGCCGGGCTGTTCGTGCAGCTCGCTGGCTTCGGCGTCTTCATCGCCGTCGCCGGCGTCTTCTACGCGCGCATAACCAAGAATCCCACGCGCGCTGCCGACACCGTCGACATCCCCTGGCGCAGCTATATGTGGGTTATGTTCGGCAGCACGGCGTTGATCCTGATCCGGTCTGTGTTCCGCCTCATCGAGTACCTGCAGGGTAACGACGGTTACCTGATGAGCAGAGAGGTCTACTTGTACATCTTCGACGCCATCCTGATGCTGGTCGTCATGATCCTGTACAACGTCTACCACCCCAGCCGGATAATCATCACCTCCAAGGCGTCGAAGAACGACGGCTTCCAGTCGGTATATTCATCTGAAGTGGAACTGCAAACCGTCTAATATCTTGCTGCACAAATATTTCACATGTTATCTCACCAACTAAATGAGACGAGGACGGCTAGATACCTGAAGGGCGTTGGGGTAGAAACGGATCTTTATCGGGTTTCATACACTGTTAGAATGCGTTGTCCATTTGACTACACTGGCATCTAACTTAGCATAGCATCATTTGTATTATATCGGTTGACTACTTGTCTGTATACCAATTCATATCACTTACCTGCAATAGTACTACCCTCGTGCAGTGGACTATCATCTCTTGTCCAGTACGGAAGCTGAACAGATCTATCTTTCTCGTGTACGTGTAATAGTATCTAGCATCATCGGCTGCGGCCAGATAATATATCAGCAAGGCCACCGCCCAGACGCACTGATGCGCAAGAAAGAGCCTGGAGTTTGGTCGGCCGGCTACAAAGTCCTACTCATTCTCAGCCGGTCGTATCCAACCACAGCCTCCATAAGCGTCTGGGCTCCCAACGCACTGCTCCCAGTTAGCCAGTTTTTTTATCCCAACGTGGGCGGCGCCGGGAAACCTACCAGGCCTCCGGCGAACAATACTCTTCCGGGTGATGGCTGACCCCATCTTTGCAGGGGACGAAGACCATGGCCGTCGGGCAGCGTTTACTCGTGTACACACTATCGTGTCCTGCTCCACTCGTCAGCGGGAGCCATCCATCAGGTCCGACCAGGGCATTCGCCGCGTCCTCTACGACCTGGATGCAGTCCTTGTCGAACTTGACCGCCCTGGAGTCCGTGTCGAGGGTCCAGCTGAACTCCACACCCTTCCCGTCCTCCTTCGCGATCTTCGCGAAGGACTTCAGACACTGCTCCTGCACCTCAGCGACTACCTCATCTTCCGGATGCCGGATATCTAGGGTAAAGCCAGCGGACGAGGCTATGGTATTTGTCGAAGAGCTCGCCGGTATTTTAATGATGCCCGTGGATGCCAACGCGCCGAGCTTCTTCGCGATGGTGTTCGAAGACGCGATCATCTTCGCAGCAGCGAGCAGGGGGTCCCTCCGCGACCGGAATGGCGTGGTCCCGGTATGTGCGTCGCGCCCGACGACGGTGAACGTCAGCCACCGGTATGCCTGCGCCCCCTGAACGGCTCCTATCCTCTTCCCCGATTCCTCCAGAATGGGGCCCTGTTCGATGTGCAGCTCGAAATGGGCCCCTAAGGGGTGTCCCGTTGGTGCATTGCTGGAACAGGGAAGATTCCCGACAAATCCGTATTTCTTCAGCTCCGATATCACGGTCGCCGACGGATCGAATATGTCTGCCAGACGCCACGCCTCCTCAGCGGGAATTTCCCCGGCCCACACCCCGGAACCCATCATGGACCCGGGAAACCTAGCGCCCTCCTCACTACTAGCCGTAAGATTCCCGAGTAGGTGTACAGGAAGGGACAAAGCAGGTACTCACTTGGTCCAATTGACTATTCCGACGTCAAAACCCGTTCGAAACCCGTTCTCTTTCAGCGTGCGTAGCACTTCGACGGCGGCGACGACGCCGAGGATCCCGTCGTACCTCCCACCGCGCGGCTGGGTGTCCAGGTGGCTGCCCATGGCCGTCATCGGAGCGGGCGACTCCAGAGAGCCGGCCCGCTTGGCGAACATGTTTCCCATTTGGTCGACAGTGAGCTTGCAATCGAGCTTCCGAACCTCATTAGCGAACCACCGCCTCACGAGGGCATCGTCCTCAGAGAGCGCTAGGCGCTTCATGCCCGTCTCGGTCGGGCCACTGAGGTTCATCAGCGCGCATAAATTTTTGACGAATCTCGCCTCTGAAGCGCCAGCTCAATGAAAACAAGGGACGCAAGGGGTGTGCGACTTACCTACCATACCTATGGGCCGCACCCCATTGGCACGTGTGGTGAAGAGTCTCCGCGAGTCTGTCCGAGTTAATCTTCAAACCTGACAAGGCCCCGGCTGCCGAGCATATCTGTCGTGCATGCCGAGGAGTCGAGAACTGCGGCCTTAGACCAGCAAGCATGTCTACTTCCAATCTAAACTAAGCGACAATTAAGGATATGGTCTCGTAGACCACCATACCAAGGTCAACGGCCTGAGGAGAATGACCAAGGGGTATTATGGCGACGTTGTAATAGTCTCTTAGCGGGTCGATCCACCGGCAGTGAGGGGCGGGAAGATGCGGGGTTCGGTGAACACCAGCATAGGTACAACCGTCCAATGCCCCCTGAGCACGCCGCTGAATGATGAGCAAAGCTTGGATATTAAATATCAAAGTGTAAAATATCTAACGAAGCTTTGCTAAGTTAAAATCACGTTATGAAATCCTTTAGGAGTGGTTTAAATCAGGGCGAAACTTCCATTAGAGTGTTAGCGTACACATCCTCAGCTATGGCTTACACATTTCGAACGAAGCGAGAAACCCCATGGTCAGGCGCCCCGGAAGGCCGCGGGACGCAATATACAGGGGCTTGGTATGTATATGTATGTATGTATCGTGGATAAATTACGGAGCAATTTGTAACTTATCCAATACCACCAAAGCAGCCCGAGGTCTGAAGCCTTGCTTATGTCTGCGAGGAACGAATTGTAGGAGTACTTACATAAATATGCTCTCATTTCTAGAATGCCCTGAGTATTTAGGTCCGCTAAAAATATAGTAGGTAAAACCGAACTAAGCCTCCTATGCAGTCTCGCTATGCTTCGACCACTTACTCGGTAAACTCAGGTTTCAGCCGATCCAGACGGACCTTCGTCAGTGCGGCAGCGAGCCTGCACATCTCCTCTGGCTTTCGGGATACCGCGTCCCACAGCTGCTGTACGTCGCTCCCGATGCCGACCGCCTCGGCCGTCTTCTCACTCCGCGGATCCAGGAACGGCGCAAGACAAGGCCACACGTGCTGCGCGGTGTCGAAGAAGATGTCGATACCGACGTCTCCCAGGCCCTTGATCCTCTTGAGCTCCGCGCGGATCTTGGTCCTGTCTTCCCCGGTCCTTTTGAGAATGGAGTTGAGATCTCCCTCTGCAACGATATTAACGTAAGAATGCCCTGAAGTCTGAGCAGCTTCTGTTGCATTTACCATAGTTATACTCGATCAATTCCGCCAGCTCACCCATCATCGTTGCAGTCTTCTCTCTAGCAAAAGCCATCAGGTCACGCCCGGTAAGACAAGACAGAAGGACTTCCTGAGCTCACCTATAGTGCGTGTATCCCCCTTCCGTCAACACCTGCGTCCTCTCCTCCCACGTGCTCTTTTTCAAGACATCGAGCTTGTGATACCCCGCCTTGATCACCTTCGCGACCGTCTTTGCAGCAAGTGCATGCGAAATCCTCGTGGACGACAACATGCCATTCAGAAGCAATGCGAGGATCGTATCCGGTGCCGGCTTCCCTGGTTCGGCCAACTCCGTGTCGCTGAGAGGAAGTTCGCCGTATTTTGCGATCAGCTGTCGGACTTTCGATTGCGGTGCCTTTGATGCGCTCTCGGAAGTGATTTCTGAGACATCTTCTGCGGAGACATGTTCCTCTTTATTATCAGAAGCTTTTGGCTTCTTCTGATTGCTTGCCGGTGTATCTGTGTCTTTACTATGCGCTGTCTTGCTATGCGATCGCTTGTCCCCTGTTTTTGTTTGTTGGCCCCTCTGCCGGGCAGCAGCTTGGGATTTATCGCCTGAACGCGTCGTTACCATGATTGACGATAGCCCTTCCTAGCGTATTTGATATGAGACACTTTGTGTTATTGATAGGTAAGTGTATTACAGACGCACATGCGAGTTTTGCGGATGGCGGCAAGCAGAATTAGGGCATCAGAATATGTTAAACCTGGCACCGCAGCATCATGATTACGTCATTCCCTATCCCCAACCTGGACCGGCCTCCATCTAACTAACAGTTGCATTTCCTCGACTAGACAACCAATTGATCCTCACAAGCAGAAAAGCCGAGAGAAGCCGGATGAACAGCGTCATATCCGTCCATGATGATGACTCGAGACTCAATATACACCGGACGTAAGCGTCCTCATGGCGCTTAACAGGCTGCAGCGGCAGCTAGCCAGGAGGGATTTATGCATGGTTTTGAACTGCGCTTTCCGATGACTAGAAAGCACTCGTCCATGCTGGCGTCTCTGGAGAGGTCCGGAAGACACATGATTTGATTTAACATCGCGGCACTGTCAAATGTCATACGGAGGTGGTTGTTGAATGCGGGGTGCGCCAGTTCGCCTATAGCTTCGCCCTCACAATGGAAGGCTCCGTTGAGCTCGGTGGATATGCCAGTAGGGCGACAGAGTCAGATGCCGGTGCGTCGTATTCCATTGACGAGAAGACATCGGCCTCGACGTTGAAGCGGGTGAGCACATCCCGTGTGGTCATTAAGAAAAAGGCTTATTCTTGGGTTGGAATAGGATTGTGGCGCCCTGCTTGCAATTAGAACATATATGTATACTCTTCTTCCTTTCTCCACTACTTCCTTAACTTTACTCTTCATGATGCCTTCTCAATTTAGGCAATAGTTCGTCCGGTACTCTGCACAACAGCGACGACCTTCAAGTTTTATAAATCCACTTACTGGTCAGGTTACCGAATGAATGCGAGCAGCAGGAAAATCGCTGAACATGGGGGTCTTCCCGAAATCAACCACCTCTTTAATCGAACCGCTGATCCAAGACCACCGGCTCCATCCCAGGGGAAGTGAATCACCAAAGATTTACCATCACCAAGTCATCCACTAGCTAATCAGCGGACCTCACAACCCACGGCCGAGCCTAGGTTAACATTACCGCCAGGCATCACAGGGATCACAATCATACACCATCTCGCCGTGGACGCAGGAGTGAACGCCGCCCCAGAATCTCTGCCTATAAATACCCCTAGACCATTCCCTTTCCGCCTCTCAAAAAATCTCTACACAACAAAATCTCAAACCACTAAACTGACAAGGTGAGCGACGTTTGGTGGTGAAGGGGTGGGAACGGGCGGACAAGATATGTGGCGTACTGGTCGTTGGAGAAAGCCCAGATGTACCTGGCAGAACTTCTCAAGGAGTTGAGGGACTCAACAATCTATTCCTATCTTTATCTGTGAGTACTTAGTTGCTCCTTTGAAAGTGGCAAACACTCACCTTAGGCAAGGCGCGTTGTCTACGGCCAGAAGCCTAAAGTTAAGACAGTGCACGAAGCAATTCTCTACCTCTTAGCATTACACGAATGTTGGGGGTTGTTATATCGAAAGTGGTATTACCATTTGACATTCTGATAAGAGCTGGCTTTGCAGCTCTTGATGTCCCAGAATAGGATGTATGTCGACTATTTATTGGACCGAGCACCTTCCGTATCCCTCGAGCTTGGCTTTCCACTCCTAACTGCCGTGCTGATTCCCGCGTGAGCACTTTGCGAGAGGCAAGCATCTGCTTCTGAAAAAAGTTCAGTGGTTAGCATGGAGGGTCTCAGTCCTACCGTGAAGAAGGACCTGTTTTGGTGGACATTATTGGAGGGTACCTCGAATATTAACATGGCCGCCCTACAGGGCAGCGGCATTGACCTTTGGGGGATACATACGGATCCCACGCTACCATGCAGGCGCCTCTCCACCGACAACATGCAACGGTTTCCTTGGCAAGTAGGGCTTTCCTGTTCGTTCTTGACCCAGGAAGCCTGGAATTCTTGACAAGTAAACCTAAGACTAGCCATGTAAGCATCGTCAAGGCTATCGAGACATAGCGCTCGGTCGGCCTGCGTAGCCCCTCTCAGCAACATAAAAGCGCCTTACTTAGGATTCCAACCACAATGTCCGTCTGCTGTGCCACAAGTCCTGTGCCTCATCGGAAACTGCATTACCGTGCTAACTACCTGGTTGCCTGAAGCTATTTTGATTAGTTGACCCCTTAGCGTGGTGGGGCAGTGGCTACCGCCTTTGTCCACCTACTAGCAGTGGGTCGACACGAACCATCTTCAAGATTTCATAAGTGAATTTTCATACGTGAATTTGCTCGCTTAAGTTTAAAGTTATCGTACGTGCGAATCATTCTCCCATCAGAGGAGCCGTTCAGATGCGTTGACGTGCCCGTAAAGTGGTGGTCCGTGTCGACTCACCCCCGCCGTCTAGCTAGACCCTGCTCCCAGGGCTACCTCTGTTTCTTGGGCGGAAATTCCAAGTACCTGCTGCTCGACGCCGAGGTCAACAGACCTCGATAAATACTCCATGGCTTCATCTCGATCGTCTTTCCCCTTTCCCTTTAATCTCTTTCGGGCTTGATTACACTGTATTCAAGCCACGGTAAAATACCGCGGTCCAGCCCCGGCACACAAGGCTGTGGCATACAACCCGCCATCCGCATCTGCATTTAGACCTTTCCCATGTATCTCCCAGCCTCGAATCTGACAAAAGAGCTCCGGCAGGCCAATCAATGCCAGCCAGCCGGAACCACTAAGGTTCTTTGAAAGATAGCACACTTGCTCTCGACATCGGCCGTGTCCGCTCGATGTCGGATATTGGCATCAGCACGCCTGTCTCATCCGTCTTGATGACATACCACAGCCAATTATGGATTAGATGGGGAAACTGGATGCTGCCAGGCTTGATATGCAATCCAGGTCTGGTATGAGGTCACCGCGAGCGAAGCAACGCCTAACAAGACGGCAAAGAGTACGCCAATAAGAGTTGCCATCATCATATATCTCGCACTGCTCTTGCGCTCCATTTGCCGCTGCAGCCATCCACGGGGCTGTGGGTTCTGCAACTCGTTATAGAGCTCAGAAAGTCTGTCAGCCAGATATGTGAATGGAATATTTCCCTCGTCAGCCCTGCGAACAGTGCTAAATTCGAATCGGAGTATCTCAGGGTCGAATCCGCAGGTCAATACCAAGGACTGAAGCAGACGTTTTGATTTCCGATCTGAAAGCGGGAACAGGATCCTCTGGAGGGAATCCAGAACTTCGAGGACGAGTTGCCGAGGCAATGCTCCACTTTTCACGATGCGTTAGGGATTGGGAGGCTTGACCCTGTCTAAAAGGCCTTGACTTACACTTCGATCGAAGCAGAGGGAGGGGACCAATCTGCGGATACGTGAGTAAGACGCAGCTGCTCCTTGAGAAAGGCCACGTGATGGTAGATCTCAAGCACACTCTCCTTCCTATAAAGCCGCAGGTGGTTTCTGATATCGTGGGTCGCCCGAAATGTGATTGCCAAGCGCTTTTTTAGCTTTGTGGCCTTAAGTTCAGACTTGATGTCCGCGAATTCATCATTGCCCGGGTAGCTTAGAAAAGGATGGGTTCCGGTTGGGAAGAGATCTTGAAGGTATTTGGCGAAAGGAACGTCATCCTTCCAATGGATCCTAGAACCTCCTTTCTCGAGTCTGTCTGACGAATGGTGGAGCGCTGAGCAGTCGATCATGATCAGAATCTTGACGGCAAGTGCAGTCTCAGCTAGCAAATTTGGATCATTGCGGCGAGGTACGATGGGCGCTTCCTTGGGCACCAATGCTTGGGCAAATTCGGCTCGAGTGACCTCAGGGTTAGCTTTGAGAACCCTGACGGCGTCCCAAATGTCTTCGTGGGTCCGGAAAGCATTCGGTTGTCTCTCAGAGTTTTCCGAATATATCGAGACAACTGCACGATAGAAGTCAAAATACCGTTGACATCTCTCTTTACGCCTTGCCGGACATGCTTCTACAGTGCATATGCTGCCGCTGAGACATCCCGGGCAAAGTTGCCATGACCAAAGTACTTGTCCTAATTGGAGGAAGACGCCGTCGTCGAATTCTTGCAGCCCTTGAGACTCCATTTCGCGCGAATGAATCATTAGCAAAAGACTTCGAATTGAGCATACTAGCGTGACTGCGGGGTGAGTAGAATTATCAGAGCGAAAACTGGGCTAACAACCTCCATGATCATCTTCACAAGTCAGCTTGCTAGAGCCCCTTGCCACGCTTGGCGCTAGCTGGTGGTGGCAGTGCAAGTGGTGATGGCGGCAGTGCAAACGGCGATGGTGGCGGCGCAAGCGGCCATGGCTGCCTTGAAAGGACACTCCTCACAGTTGCCTGATGATGTGGTGTAAGGCAAGTGCGATTTTCCAACATGTTACTCATATGAAGACCGCCCCATTGAAATCGTATGGGCGCCTCAAGTTCTATTCCCCTCTCACGTCCTTTACCCTTCTTTCTGTTCGATCATTTGCAGCTCGAATGGCCGAGGGAGGATCATGATGATGAACCCTTGCGAATGTTCCCAACGCGAGTCTCTATTTGCGATGCCGGTGATCATCGAGAAACCGATGTATCCCACTCCACGGCAATCTCCCCCGCACATGTCCATGGAACCCAACGCTGAAGAGCTAACAAAAAAGCTCTCCGTATTAAGCTGCGATCCATCGACACCGCCCGGCAACTTAAAGCAGCCAGATTTCTACCGCAACCAGGATGGGTCAAATTCTTTCGAAGTTCGCAGCTTGGCGATGAAGGATTCCGGATATGGCTCCCTTGTTTCGACGCCCAATACGAACAAGAGCCTCACAGAAAGGCCCCAGTTCCCCGCGCGGCATCCGTCGTCTCGCGACATCCTCGACAAACCCATTCCCAAGGACCTCAGCGACCGCTTCTTGGACTTTAAAATACTCTACACTGAAGCTTTATGGAAGTCGTTGTCAGGAAAACGAGGCCGGAATCTTGGAGATATTTCGATGAAGCTGCGATATAAGGGAGAAACCGAGGCAGACGCCCAACTCTACATAGTGGTGCAGTGCGAGAGACGCATCCTGAGAAAGGTCAAGAAGTTCTTTGATAATTCCGATGTCAAGGAGACTCTGGGCTCCGATTTCCGCCTACATTTCATAGATTCGGGTCTGATCAGGCTCTTATCGTCAGACATTGGCATCGTTTCCAGCAGCCCGGGAAATATTAGAGATACCATGTGTGGCACGGCAATCGAGATGAGTCTGGGTGGAGATTCCAGACGGGCCACCCTTGGCGGTCTGATCCTGGCCATAACTACCAACAAATCACTATATGCTCTCACTGCCGGACACCCGCTGGCGAGCCTCCGCGCGGATCCTTCACAATGCCCTCCGGATTGGAGTGATGAGAGTGACTGGGAGGACAGCGATGCGGACGAAAACCATATCTCCCTTCAGTTGCCTGGCTTTGCTGAAGATATCCATAGTCAAGAATTCCCCATTCCGTGCGATCAGAAGATACAGATCGGCACAATAAAAGCCAGTTCATTCCGTTCCATCAAGAGGGAGGGGAACCATGACTGGGCTCTCATTGAACTTAGCAACGAGTATTGGGCTCCCAACTGCCTCTCTCAGTCGTCAACGGGGCGGGGGACTTCAGAGGAGCGGGGGACTTCAGAGGAGCGGAGGACTTCAGAGGAGCAGAGGATCACAGCCGCTGTGGACGCTGACGAAGCACAGCGCAAAGACCACTGTTGTGTAAGCGATCTGTCTCTCTCGACCCTGGAGATTCACCTATCCAAACAACCCGCTGTTGTTCTCAGCTGCCGTGGGATTCAGCGAGGCACCCTATCGTCGAACCACACTGCCCTTTTAATATCTCCGAGTAATGGCTTTGTGGAAACGCTGGACTTCTTGCCCGATCCAACTTCGAGTAGGTATTCATCACGTTGTGTGTAAAGTTGATGCGTATACTGACAATACTGACACTGCATAAAGGTCTCAGGCCTGGCGACTCGGGAGCATGGGTAGTCAATGAGACAACGGGTGAAGTATATGGCCATGTCGTTGCTGTCGACGGACTTGGCGAGGCTCACGTAATGCCGATCCATTCGACTCTGCGGGATATCCAAGCTCACCTGGGAGCACAACAGGTCAGCCTTCCATCAAGGGATGAAACAATAACCATAAAAAACGGAGAACGGAAAAAGTCAACACTCAACCCAGAAGCCCCTGGCTTTACTCCAAGCTTTCATTGGCGACCTGGATGTGGATCTGTCCAACATATATTGGCTCAGTCTCCATACACGAATCAGTATTCCGGGCAGCTACCTAGCTATCCTGCCCAATCTGTCGCTCAGTTACGGCCGTACTTGAGCTGTCCAACTTCTTACGGCATGGTTCAGCGGAAGAATAGCACAGATTCAGGCTACGCGACAATGCTAAATTCCGCCTCGGCGTCTCCTGATCTGTACTCTACCAAGTAACTGTCATAGTCAAGTTAATTGCGAGGCAAGGTTGCATAAGGCGACCCCCCCACCAACGCTCCACCCCATCAACGCGCCACCCCACACCCGTGTTGCGCGTTGATCCACTTACTGATTTCTTTCCTTATAAAAAACCTTTCAACAACGTTTTAGAAAATTGAAAAAATTATCTTCTTATTTACCAGAATCTGCGCTTTCGAACGATATGCAGCTTTCAGCTTAATTCCGTGCGGCGCAAGCGATTGACGAGGTAAAGCGTGGGAGATTCCTATGTTTAGCTTCCAAAGGATACCAGGTTAACAGACGATATATAACACGCCGTATCGAAGACGTACCGACGAAAGAAAAGGTTAATAAGGTTCGTTAAAAGCTATTACGAATCCAGGAGGAAGCTTTAGCCCATTAGGTTATCGTATAGGGTTAATTAGGTTATGCGTTACTTTATTCCCGATTTTGCTTATACGTATAGCGCTTCCTAATTAACAACGGCAACCCCGAACGCTTAGGGAAAGGTTAGGTGGTCCGATTTTTGCGTCGCCATCCTGAAATACGGACTTTTAAGGGCACGACGATCGATTATAAGCGTTTAAATAGCGTTTCCCCGGCTTTTATTAACGTTTTATTCAGGCGTTTCGCCCTGCCGGAGGTTAAGGCTATTAAGTGGGGAAACCGATATAACGTAGACGAGATCGGAGTAATAAAAGGTATGAAGGAAAACGTTTTCGTTTTCGGTAAAGCCTTTAAAAAGTTTATCTTTTTGAAAGATGCTTTTAAAAAAGGGTAGATTATTATAATCGTATGTATTAATGCTGACGGGCGTTCGTTGTTATTATTCGTAATTTTTAGTAGCGTTAACGTATAACAATAATAATTTCCCGATTCGGATAATAAAGTATACGAAAGTTAGTATTTTATTACTTTAGAAAACGGCTGGACGAATACCGAAATCGGCTTAAAGTAGTTTCGCGAAGTTTTTATTTTTAATATTAAGCCCGAGGACCTTAACGAGTAAAAGTTTTTAGTTATCGACGGCCACAATAACCACATTACTGAAAAGTTTATGTAAATGTGCCTTTAGAATAAGATTTATATTATCTTCCTGCCTGTTTACGTTTTTTATGTTTTTTAACCTTTTGATGTAGGTATATTTGTTACGTTAAAGCGGAAGTTCCGTTACTGGTTCCGGAAGCGTTATTACGGACGGGCTTCCGAAATTATAAATAAAACCGATTTTTTTTGGGCGCTTTCGAAGGTATAGTACGAAGTTATAATAACTTCGAAATATATCTTGAAAGGTTAGGAAGTAACAGGTTTGCGTTTTATTAATAAAGCGAAAATATTAAATAATAGGTACGTTAGGGAAAGGGGGAAAATAGTTAATGTACTTATTTTAAGATCGATCCGTATCCTATTACGCCCTAACTTTTTTGCCCAAATAATTGCTTTAAGTATCAAAATATTTAAATTATCTAAAGATTTAGCCCGGCTCGAAAAATCCTTGGTGGAAGTTGATTTAAGTTACGGAAATCTTATTATACGGCTTTTGTTCCGTAAGTTCGCGAAAGCCCTTAACGAAAAAACGAGCAAGTTTTCCGCCGCCGAGGTTCATAATAGTTAATTAACTGCAACCCTTAAAAAGGCGAAACCTAAAAAGCGTAAAAAGGTGCAGCCCGAACCAAATAAGGATTTCGTAAGGATGATATCGGTTAGGAAGGTGAAGGTAAGGCTTGGAGCTTTTGCGAAGGGATCTTTTGCTGTTATTCGGCGAAATTAACAGGAAAACGAACCTTCCGAAAGCGAAAAAGATAGTGATTATGATCCGGAATGCATTATTGTGCGTGGCGGTTAGTATGGAATTAATTGATTAAGTGGTTGTTGAGATATTCTTAATTGCGCTGAAGGGTTGGGTTGTTGATGGCTTCAAAAATGGGTGGCGCGTTGATGGGGTGGAGCGTTGGTGGGGGGGTCGCCTTAGAGTGTGAAAAGTGCGAAATTGTTATGGATGATAAAGGCTGTAGAGAGTGGTGGTGTGACGGCTATGGGCTTAATTAACTATTAACCCTAGTCGTACGGTTCACGTTGGCAGTCGTATTATATAATTTAAGTATAATACGTAGTACTAATTGCGTTTCATGATAACAAATAACTAATTTACTTTATAACTAGTTTGTACAAATCGGGTACACTTAATTTCCGAACAGCATATTTAATCCCACAAAGATATTTAAAAATTCAAAACACAACATTTATAAGTTATATACAATGCTAAAAAAAAATTATATATATAATAACATATATACCTAAACGAGAAATGAGGAATTTGTGACAAAATAATACTTATAAGATTTTAAAATATTCTTTAAACATTATATATATTTATAACAAAACAACCGTATACTATTATTACTAATATAAACTGCTAATATGAAAATTTATATCGTTATTTAAATATATAATTGAAATGCATGATAAGTTTATTTATATTTTTATTTTAATCGCTTAATATAAACTTTTGCGATATATTTTAAAATAATGCATAAAAATATTAAACTTTTTAAATTTTAGGGTTATAGCCGCGTAACTCCATAAGATAATACTTTTTATTTCTGTAAAACCTTATAATAAGTTTTATAAAGTTTTATGAAGGTTTCGTTAAGTTATAATTAATTTTTACCAAAAGTTACTATTTTATACTCGGATTTTGAATAAATATTAAAAATATCGAATTACGTTTAATTCAAACGAAACTTTTATATCGTATATAACTTTGAATCGCATTTAAGGTAATGTTATTAATTTCTTTATATACATTGGAGATAAATAATGTTTTCCATTTTTCTTTCAGTACATGAATATTTTAACAATTAAATATAATTTTAACCAGGAATTCTTGAAGAAATTAATAATTTAACGGTTTAACCTAAATCGGCTCAAATCAATATATATTGCTTTATTTTTGTACTTATTTTCATTAAGGCGTTTTTGTTTTATAAATATTTTTCGTAATATTTTAAGCTGTTCGGAAACTAAGTGGACCCGATTTGTACCAATCTATGTCCACTTTCTTGGCTTGGAAGGTCCTCGTAATGTAGCATTCTCACAAGACATGATCTGGGGCATGCTTCTTAAAGTTAGCATTTATCGCAGCCCTGTCTTCAATTTGCTCTGATCGCCCTGTTCTTAGGCCGTCTTGAGCTTGCTATTCATCGACTTCCAGCCGGAAAGCAACAAGCAAAGTAAATCTAAAGGACTAAATGAAGGCACGACCCACATTGCGATCAAGACACGTCGCCACCTCCCAGCATTTGTTCGAATAGCAAGTCGAAACTGCTCTTTTCCCATCTCTCCCCCACACTTCATGGTGCTTAGAGTCGCAAGCATCGAACTCAACAGCCCAAGGACGCGCCCCTGTAAGATCTTGGTCGTTATTCTCATGTACCAGCCTTATTTAGGAGGTGGCGGAGGGCGGGGTTTCGGCTTAGATTGAGGTTGAGGCTTGGGATGGGGACGAGGTCAGAGGTCGAAGCAATGCAATCCACGCCACGAAGCATCCCCGTGGAGTGGGTTGACGTCCATCCACCACCACACAAAAGTATATGGATGGAACTGGCGATTTTCCCATATGGATGGCCATCAGTGGATATCCGTGGACCACTTTGTGTGACGGCTATGGGCTTAACCAACTATTAAACCTAGTCGTACGGTTTATGTTGGCAGTGGTATCGTGGGAGTTTGAGCAATAAAGCGATAATTACGTCTGGTAATAGCAGATGTAAATCTGGGTAACCAATTGTTAATTGCAAGCTGGTGCTATCTAGATTATAAGAAAAAATAAACGTATATATACTTTTATTGGTTCGACCGGCTCGAACCGGCTCGATTTTCCCTTTGGTAATAAAACCTTTTCGAGTTTATTGAATTATTTCGAGCTATTATCCGGTTCGATTGGTTCGAGGCGCCAAGTTCCCTTTTATTTAATTAGGCGTTATAAACCCATCGAGCTAATTACGTAACCCTAAAGCCATATCGGAAATACCTTTTACAACCTCCGACCGTTTGTTAATTAAGCTAAGACCTTTGGCCATAATACGATTTCCCCATTTTTAAAATCTTTACCTTTAAAAATTAATTTATTTATCGCATTTATTTAATAAGTAATTTCCTCTTTTTTATATTATTTTCTAATATCCAACCGCCATATCAGGTTATATCGAAAAATAAAAATCTCGTAAACGTAACAACGCTTTGGTTTTATCCAAAAGAATTTATATTCTTAATTTTAACATATCCGCGTTTTTTTGCTTACGTTACAAAGTTAAAGGAAAAACTTATAAAACTTATCTTAATTCTGGAAAATGCGTTCGTTATACCAAACATAATAATCCTTATAACCTATTTGGGCTTTCCGAAATCGAACATAACCGGTTAATCGCTAAAGAAAACCGTCTTAAACTTTAAAAACGTTTTGCAAAAAAAAGCTGTTTTCTATTTAATAACGTTTTAATAAATTACAGTAATACCTTAGCAAGTTATTTGGTCGTTTAGTTCGTTTGCGAAACCAAAAAAAGCTTTTATGTAAACGTAAAATCGAAATGCTGCGCAAAGGTATTAAAGGTACGGAAGCGATAAAGAAATTCGAACGTTTAGAACGAAAGCAACAGCAGTTGGAAATTAAGGTTACGTTAACGCAAACCTTCCTGCCCGCCGATTAACCTCCCTTAGGTAACCTAAATTGGAATATTCTTAACCTTAACGCTTCCGGCTTTGCTAATAAAAGTTCTTTAAAAAACGCTGGGCGTTCGTAACGTTTTTCGCAAGTTTTTAGATATTTTCGGAATTTGGGTAATCTTTTTATTTAACTAGGTATTAGGTAAATCCTTTTTTTTTACGTATATCTAATATTTTTTCTATTTCATAAATTGGTACACTTTCCGTAATTTCTTTATCTTAATTTTATCCTATATTAACTTTGATTATATCTGCTGTTAACTTTAATAAGAAAATATGAAAAATTAAATGAAGTTTGACTTTCGGCGGTAATTCCAATTTATAATTATTTTTTAAGAATTTTTTTTTAGCGATTTTGTATAGGCCGATATATTTAAAATCGAGTTTTTTATTTGGCTTTTTGGTTTAAATATCTTTGGTAACTAAGTAAATTATTTCCCTTTCCGAAAAAGTTAATCTCTTTAATCTTTTTTGGTTATAGTATTTGTTTATTTGGTTACGTACGAAATTAAGCTTTAATTTTATTTTTACGTATAACTATTTTAGCTGTTTTAATATAAAAATTGTTTTAACGTTAACTGATTTATTTTTATATAAATCTCGGTAAACTTTAAATATAAATCCAAAATTAGCAGTTATTAACGTTATTTTGATGCTTTCGTAATAATTAATATTATAAGCTAATTATATAATTAGTAATTTTTCGACTTAATTATTCCGTTCGTAGTTAATATAATATCGTAAATACGTTTTTAACGTTTAATTTTTTTTTTTTTATTTATCCGTTTATTTAAGGTTTAAATACGCTGGATAATTTGTAATTTAATTTAAATTAAGCTATTAGTTCTTACTAGAATTTCGAAATAAAAGTGGTACTTTTATCCGAAATAATTTCTGTTGGAAATCCGTAAGTACTTAGAATATATTTAAGGAAAATGTATGCCAGTTATTCTGTATCGGTATTTTCATTATAAAGTAGGAAATAAGAAAATTTCGTAAATCGATTAACGATTACGAAAATGCTGTCGTAATATATTCTTATAATTATATTTTTTGATAAAGGAAGCTTAATAATAAAATCAAATATAATCGAATCTTATAGTCGCTTGGCGACTGGTAAGAGCTGTAGTTTTCCGTAAGGTTTATGTCGTCGTGCTTTTACCTTGGCGTAGATATCGCATTGCCGTATAACCCTTTGGATTATAGTTTTTATTTTAAAAAAGTAATATATCCTTTATAGGCGTTTTAAGGTTTTGTGGATTTCTAGGTATTTATATACCGGGTATTTATATATATCCCGTATTAAATCCTTTTATAAATTTTCGGGTATCCGTATTTTGTTTATTTAATGCTTTGTTAATTAATTAGCATTATATTGTTAAATACGTTAATGTATATTAGCTGGTATCGTTCGTATTATAGCAATTCGTTATTATTTTAAGTGTTTTTCGGATATAATATCGAAAATTATTTGTTATATTTTAACTTTAGGTTCTTTTAAGTTAGGTCGTTTGTTAAGTGCGTTTGCTTTATTATTTTTTAATCCTTTTCGATAAATAATAACGTGATCGAATTTAAAAAAGCTTTCTATGTAACGTAATTATCTTTCGATAAGTTTTCGTATTGTAAAAAAAAGGGTAATATTTTTGTAATCCGTATATACCTTAATTTGGTATATATTACTTTTAAAGTAATACTTAAATTCTTTAAAGGCGTTAACAATAATTAGGAATTCCTTATCGTAAATAAGGTAATTTAATTTTGCTCCGTATAGCTTATAGGAATAAAATGCAATAAGGTAAAGTTTTTTTTTAATCGTTTTGATATTTAACTATAGCTTTTAAGGCGTAATCCGAAATATCGGTTTTTAGTTCGATTAGTTGCTTTGGGTCGTATATAATTAGTATTGGTTTATTAATAAGGGCGTTTTTAATTTGCTGGAAAACTTTTTTCTTAATTTTATTTAAATAGTTTATTTTTTTTAGTAACTTCCGTTAATAATATCGTTATTTTATTAAAATTACGTATAAATCGTCGGTAATAATTAGCGAATCTAAAAAATGCTTATATTTCTTTAATATTAATAGGTTATGCTTAATTTTTAACTGCTAATAGTTTTTTAAAGTTTATACGAATTTGTTTTGGCGTAATAATATATTTTAAGAATTCGATTTTTATTAGTAAAAATGGCTTTTTTCGATATTAACCAAAAGTTTAGCGTTTTATAACGCCTGTAAAATTTAATAAACGTATTTTTCGTATTTTTTTTCTGTTTCCGAATAAATAAAAATGTCGTCGAGGTAGCAAATAACAAAAATATCCAGGTATTCTTTTAGTATATAATTTATTATTCGTTAAAAGATTGCTGGTACGTTAATTAGTTTTATAAAAGTAACTAGGTATTCGTATAAGCCGTATTTCGTCCTAAAAGTTATTTTTTATTCGTGTCCTTTTTTAATCAGAATTATATTATAACTATTTCGAAGATGGATAGTTGTAAATTATTTTACTTTTTGCAGGTAATTTTTCATTTCAGTAATTAATAGTAACGGCGTTTTATCTTTGACGGTAATATCGTTAAATTATCGATAATTTATTACTAATCAAAGCTTTCCCCTTTTTTTCAGTACAAAGAATATAAAATATCTAGCTGATAATTTAAAACGTCGAATCTATCTTTTTCGAAACTTACTTTCGAAATAATTGCGTAATATATGCAATTCCGCGTAATTTAAGTTATAAATCGGATAAAAAGCGGTATTTTTACCATTTTTAAAGATTATTTGGTAATCCAATTCGTTATACTTTGGCAACTTAATAGTAAGCTTCTTATTAAATAATTTATCGTACTTATAATACTGTAAAAGTACTTTAGTTATTTATTCTGGTAGCTTTTTAAACGGTCGTTTTAAATCGTTATTTATTTATTTAAATTTTGCTTTAAAGTTGGCAATAATACGTCGTATTTTTCGGTTATGCCCTTTTTCTTTAATATGCCGTATTGTTTTTGGTAGTAAAATTTTTGCCGTTTCCTTATACCTGCATTCGTTTACCTTATCGATCGAATGTTAAAATCTTTTATCGTTTGGCTTATCGTTAAAAAATAAATCGTAATTTATTTTATAAATTTTTTAATTAATAGCCGGGTTATACTCTTTTAACTATAGCAAATTTAGAATTAAATCGAAATCCTTTATAACGATAACATCGAAATTAATAATTTTTTTTTCGATAAAGTTTTAAAGTAATTAATTTTATATCGGACTTATCCGTCGTCGTAATTAAATATTTAACTTTCGGCGTTTTCGATTTCGTAAAGATATTTTTAATTTTTTTATAATAATTATAATTCGTTAATTATTTTTAAAGCGATATAATTATTTTCTGTTACGCCGTAATCCATAAATACGGTATATCACTTATTTTTAATTCGTACTTATACCGTAATAGGTTTTTGTTGTACTATTCGTATTAAATTTAAAGCCTTTTTAAAGTATTACTGTTTACCTTTACTTTTACTAACTTGGGGCCTTATTATAGGTAGCTTAGATCTTTTAAGCCGTTTTCGAATTGCTAAATTCTTTTTTGAAGTTTTGTATTTTTATCTTAAATCATTTTAACTGTTACTTTTATCGGCGTAGCGTTATTATTAAGTATTTCACTTAATTTTGGAACGTTTTTTTTAATGATATATTTTAGCTTTAAGGTTTTCTAACTTTAATTCGAAAAAAAGCGAAATGTTTCTTATATAATTAATTACTTTTTGGATTTTCCGTAAAGGTTAACTAAATCCATAAATTGGTAATTATTTTCTAGCAATATTTTTCTATTATTCTTTAAATTAATTTTTTCTGCGTTTAATAATCGCATTATTCGTAATAACATTAAGTTTCGTATGCAAGGTAATACTTTTCTTTTAGCTAGCTTCTGGTAATTGCTAATTTATCGATCTTTTTTATTGTTGCGGCTTTTCGTATATGGCAATATTACTTTTAATTCCTAAAATTACTTTTAATTCGATTCTTAAAATCGAAGCCTTATCGTTACATACGCATAATTCGTTACGCGATATATTTTTTCTTATCTTCGTATACCTCGTACTGCGGTCGTCGACAGCTAACCGCGTAAAGTTTTCCATACCGATCGGGTTTTCCTAAGTATAGATTTTCGTTTTATCCTTAGTATTTTTTTAATTATGCGTTAAGTATCAACTGGTTATTTTTCTGTTACCGTTTTTGCTATATACGGGTAGGTAGCTTATTATCGCTTAATTTTTTCTATCTTTCGTACTTTTATAACTATTAAGTAACAATAAGTTTAATAGTTTTAACTTTTTTAGCCTTTTTAATTTTTGCTTAAATTAACTTTTTCGCTTTTCTTATTTCCTATCGCATTTTAGGTAAAGGGTTATCGTTATTTTTAGCGCGCATTATATTAATCGTTTTTCTATCGCCAGGTTCCTTTTTATGTTAATTTTCGGGAATTGGAACTTAATATATCTTTTTCGGGCTTTTATTGTAACGAACCTGTTATATATCCACCTGGAGGTATGAGCAGTATCCGAAATAGGGTCTTGATTTGCAGGTAACAATAGTGCGAGAAATGATTTAGTAGTTTGTTCGTTAAAGAGGTTTGCGGACTTTTCCCTTAATCGGAAAACGGTGCCTTTGATTAAAGGCTTAGATTGATAGCTAAAGAGCGAAATTAAGTAGGAGCTATTTATACGAAAAACCGTTCGTTATATATCTATCTTTTTTATAGTAAGTATAGTGGTAATTTATGTGATTTAAGTGATTTGGCAGATTATTTAAATTAACTAAATTACCTTAAGGGCTAAGCCTTTTTTTGGTTCGAGGTTTAGCCGCATCCGCGTTAACCTTTAAGAACTTGGCCTTTTTTAGATAAGAACCTTTGTTTTTGTAACATTATTTCCCTTTTTTAAAAATCTTTATCTTAAAGATAAAAACCGTAAGTAATCCTTTTTGGTAGTTGGAAAAAGTACAGGGATTTTTTAGCTGATTTTATTATAACAGGCCGTATTTAAAAAGAAAAAGGAAAGAAAAAATTTCGATTTAACCAACGCAAAACGCGCGATAACCGTACGGATTATATTGAAAAATTCGGTTCCAAAGTTAACCTTTGTTCGAACTATACCCGTTTTGGGGAAACCGACTGTTTTTTTATGATTAACTTTCCAAGTTGTAATTGTTATACCCGTCGTTAGCGTCCGGCTTGTAACGTACTGGAGATAAATTCTTTAGTAAAAATTAAGGAAGAACGAAAACGGTTACAAAAAAAGCAACGTAAAGTAAAAGATAAATTAATGAAGCTTTTTGGTCGATTAAAACGCTTGCGTTTTTAGCAAGACGTTTTAAAAAAAAAAGCCTTTGTTATTTTGAAAGAAGGTTACGAATTGGATTAGTTAAAAGAATAAGAGAAACTGGAGGAAAAGTAGCGTTGCATGGAAAAAGAGTAAGCGCGGCTTGCTTTTAAGATTAACGCCAACATAAAGGCGTTTATTTCCTTCGATTAGAGCGCCGAAGGTTTGGATCTGGGGGTCGGACCGTTGTCGCCTGCAACCTTGGCCGCGTTAAAAACGGTCGGTCAGGATTTTGGCGGTAAAACGTTTTAACCAGGTTTTTCGCATTCGTTAGGTACTTAAGGGGCTTCCAAATGTTATCTTTTGGTAGGTAGTTTTTTTATTTAACTAGGTACTGGATTTTGTTATTAATTATTCTTAAGTTTAATATTTTTTCGATTTCGTACTCGTCGGTATTTTCCTCGATTTTTAAATTTGTTTTTAACGGGGCGTTACTAGGTATTGGTTTTAGTAGGGAAATGTAGAAAATAGGGTATATTTTTATTGTTTTAGGTAGCGATAATCGATAGTTAATCTTGGAAATAACTTTGTTAATTTTAAACGGTTCGAGCTTTTTAAAATTAAATTTGTTATTAAGTTTTTTAGTTTTGATTTGTAAAATGTTTAAGGTTACGTTTTGTTTTTAACGTAAAAGGTAAATTTTATTTCTTTTTAATAAAATTAGTTTTTTAATTTTTTTCCTATTATAATATTAAGTTATCCGTTATTAGAAAAACTGTAGCTTAGTTTTAAGGCGAGTTTGGATAATTTTGATTTCGGTTACTATCGTTTCCGCTTTGGGTATTATTAAAGTAATTTTTGGAACTTTATTAAGTAATTATTTTGGTCGTTAAGTTTTTACGTTTTGTTTATATACGGCTGTATAGGATAAAACGTTTATATTTTCGTTAATAGATATATTGTAAGCTATTTATGCTAGCAGGAATAATTTTACTTAATTATTTTGTTAATAGTTAATATAGCTTTTTAAGTATTGCTTTAGGGTTTAATTTAGTCGTTTTATTTATTTATCGGTTTAGGGGTAATATATTGTAAAAAATTTGAATTTAGCGTTAATTTGTTTAAAGAAATTGGTATTAAATTTAAAAGTAAATAACTTGTTTTTGTTTAAAATAATTCTTTTTGGGATTTTATGTTTGTCGAGATAATGTTTTACGAATACGTAAATTAATTGTTTTGCTGTCGTGTTTCCTTTAAAGGGTAGGAAATATCCATATTTGGTGAGTCTGTCGACGATTACCTATATTCCGTCGTACTGGACTTTGGTAACGGGATCCTTGGATAGGGGTAAACCGGTAATAAAGTTTTAAGCTATGGTATTTTATGCTTTATTTAGAATTTCGGTAAGTTATAGTAATTTGTACGGTTTATGGCAAGCTGCTTTGGCCTTATTATAAACGTTGCAGTTTTTAATTACTTATTTAATAACTTTTTTAAGTTTCGGAAAGTCGTACTTTTTTTGGAATCGTTTAATCGTTTTGAAAATTCCTTAATGTTTATATAACGGGTTTTCGTAAAATTTTTTAATAAATTGTTTTTGTCGTTCCTATAGGACGTAAACCTTTCCGTAATATAGTAGTTAATCTTTAGATCGTTTTTTTAACTGTTTGATTTTTTTTTATTTATTAAAATTGTAGGAACTTTTAAATTAGGCCAAAAGTTCGGAAATAAGTTTTTTTAATATTTTACATAACTATAAGGTATTTTCCTTTGTAAATTGTAGTATTTACATACGTCGTTTGGGGATTTTGATATTATAATTTCCTTTTCGACTTAAAATATTTGCTTGGATATTTTCCTTGTTTTTGATGTAATAGATTTTAAAATTGAATTTAAATAGGAAAATTATTTAATTTTCGTATCGTTTGTTAAGGTTTTAAGTCGTTATAAAGTAAGTAAAATTTTTGTAATTAAAGTAAATATTAAAAGGTTTTTTAGTTTTATTAAGATAAAGTTCCTATTTTTTGAAAGTTATAATAATTATTAATAACTTTTTGTCGTAAATAAGGTACCGTAACTTTGCATTTTTCAAAGTTTTGGAATAGTAGGTAATTAGGTATTATTTTCCGTTATTTTTCTGTTGTTTTAGGATTGCTTTTAAGGTTTTATTTAATGCGTTAGTTTTTAATCGTTTTTTTTTGTTGTAATTGGGTAATTTTATAACGGGGGTATTAATAATTTAGTTTTTAAATGTTTGCATTGCTTTTTTAGCTTTTTTTAGGAATTCGAACTTTTTTTTAGTATATTTTTTGGTAGTAAGGTTCGTTAAAGGTTTGGCGATTTTTCCGAAATTTTTAATTAAGTTGCGTATGTAATCCGTAAATTTTAAGAATTGACGGATATCGGTAACGGTCGTTTTATCGAAAATCGGCCAATTTTTAATTACTTTTATTTTAAAGTTTTGGATTTAAATTTGTTTTAAGGTAATGGTAAAGCTTAAAAAGTTTAACTTTTAAATATGCTATACGTTTTTTTCGGCATTAACTAATAGGTTTACTTTTTCGAATACTTTTAATATTTAAGCGATATACTTTTTATGTTTTTTTAAAGTTTTAAAGTAAATAAGAATATCGTTTAAGTAAATAAACATAAATTTATCGAGGAATTTTCGTAAGATAATTATTAATATATGTTAAAAATTAGCGGGGGCATTAGTAAATCCTTAGGGTATTACCTTATATTCGTAAAGTTTATAGATTATTTTAAAAGCGGTTTTTTATTTTTCGCCTTTAGTTATTCGGATTAAATAATAGCCGTCCGGTAAGTTTAACGCTGTAAATTATTTGGTTTTATTAACGTTTTTTTTTATGGTATTTATAAAGGTAAAAAGGTATTTATTTTTAATAGTAATATCGTTTAACTGTCGGTAATCGTAAACTTTTCGGTATATAAGGTTTTTATTTTTGTTAATACGGATTTTTTTATTTTTTATTTTTAATATTATTATAACGAAATATTTTACGGAAAACTTAAATTCTTAAATATATCCGCGTTTAAAGTTTCGTTATAAACTTTTTTATAAGGCCTTAGCTTTTTTTGGATTTATGTAGTAAATTTGGTAAAGTTTTAAATAATGTTTTTCCTTAATAAGAATCCTGTAATCTTATTAATTATAGTCGGGTAATTTTTTTCGTATTCGTTTTTTAAACAGTTTTTTAAATCTTCGGTATTTAGGGGGTACCTTAGTAATTAAGTTCATTACTTTAGCTTCTTGGATTAAATAGCAGATTTTTCGGAACTTTTTCTTTAAAGAAATTGTAGGATAATCCCAAGAAAATTTCTAGGTTTTTTAATCGATATAAGGATTGCTAAAATAAAGTTACGGCATTTTAAGGATAATATTATATTTTGAAATGTCGGTTACGTCCAGCTTAATTTTCTTTAAATATTTTTAAATTTACATTAAAAGTTTTTTTGTTTTTTTAAAAATTTGCCTATTTTTATATTTAAATAAGTTTCCGTCGATTATAAGTAATTTGTATAACTTTAGCTTGTACCTTTAAAGAATTTAATGTTTTTCTGCTATTAATAATAAAATAAAGTTTTTTTCCGCTTTTAAATCGATTATAGCTTTAAATATTTGGCTTTTGTATTAAAATGGAATTTCGATTTAACTGCGTTATCCAGTTTTTACCTCGAATAAGGTTTTAAAAGTTAGGGCTTTTCGATGCCTTAATTTCGAAGGTTTGCGTAATTTTTTAACTTGTTAGTTTTGTTTGTTAAAAAGCGCTTCCATTTTCGGGCTTTTTTAACTGCATATTTGGAATATTTATCGTCCATGCAAGTGAATTATTTCCTTTTGCCGATTTGGCAAACTGACCTCGAAATCCTTACTTCCGATATTTAAAGGGGTTTTGGTTTTAAAGGTAAGATTTTTAAGGGGTCAGCTTTTATATCCAAGATCTCGTGCATTATGTATAATATAAAAGCGTAACATAGGCATCCTTAAGTAATGGCCTTTCGGCTTTGGGCTGATTCGGGGTAAAGGTAGCAAGATTAGGGGTATTTCGGCCATTTAGGAGTTTTAATATATCTGCATTTATCGTCGGGTTCGGTAAGCGTTTTTTTATTTTATCCGGGCCAATAATTATTATCTTTTTTAACATAAAAGTAAGTTAAATAGTTATTATCGTAATATGCAGAAAAATGAAGTATATCGTAATCGTAAATTAAGTAAGTTAATTTCCTAACTTTAAGGGTTTTATTGGGCTTTGGGGATATTGGGTCGTATATTACGGTATTAAAGCGTAATTGGCCATATTTATCGTGCATTTTGTACCGCTGCTTATCTAAATAACAAATATATCTTAGTTTTATAGCTATTTTGGAAACCTTTTATCCGGGATAATATTTGTAAGCTTTAATTGTTTGATTTTAACAAATCGGGTAACGTTCGTATTTTAGGTCGCTACTTTATTCGTAATATATCGTTGTAATAGTAAATTCTCGCTGAGAAAAAATGGAACTAATTTCCCTTTTTTTCCTTACTTTCGCTGTTTAATTCTTATTTGGTTATCTTAACCTTTTTTTAGGGTTAAGGAATCCCTTTTTTCCTGGAATCCTTTTTTGCTAAAAAGCGATATTCGTTTTTATAATAGCCCTTTTTGTTATAGTTAAAATATTTAACGTTTAATTTGTTTTTCTTGGACTTTTTTAAAGCAATACTTATTTCCTTTTGGGATTTGCCCTTGGTTCTATCCTTTTGGAATTTACTATTTAAACTTTGGTTATTTTTCCTTTTGTCGGATCTTTTTTTTTTTAAGTACTTTTCGAAGGTACGTCGATCGGTAATGATGGTTTTATTAATGTAATTTTAAAAGGGGTTAGTTTTAGGTATTTTGTACATTTTATTTTTAACTTATAATTTTAAGCTATTGTAAAAAGGATAAAATAATGCGTTTTTTAGAAGGTTAAAAATTAATATAAAACGATTAAATTTAATCGCATATTTAGCCGTTAATTTAGTTTGTTAAAAAAGATGTAACTATTCGACTGTATGCTGTTTTTTATCGGAATTTTTAAATAAAATTTACATTTTTTCTTTAAAGTATTTATAATTGCCGAAAATATAGTTAATTAGGTCGGAAAATTGGTTAAGGTAATTTATAAGGTAATTATTTATAATGGGTTCAAACTATAAAAAAACCTTTTTAACAAGTAGCTAAAAAATGGCCATTACCTTTTAGTAATTTTCCGTCAAAGAATTTTCGTAGAACTTAAGGTAAAGTTTGGCCTGGATTAAGAATCTTTTTACGTTCGTAATTTTATTATAGGGCTTTGGAAAAGTTAGTTTATAACCTTTAACTTCCGGCATTTTATGGTAACTGGAAAGGGGAATTATGCCTTTACGGGTTTGGTTTGTACCAAACAAGGGAAATATCGAAGTCCTTTTTTTAGTTTGCAATTATCGGGTAAGCTTGGTATTTTCTTATCATAATGTATAAAGTTTTGTTGCCAAGATATCTAGTTTTTTGTCGACGGTAGGCTTTTTTTTTTTGCCCTTTTGTTTTTTTAATTATTCTTTTTTTCTTTTTTTAGCTTTTAAATCCTGGATTTTAATAATTTCCTTCGTTAAAAGGGATTATTGTTAGGGTTAAAAGAAAAAAGATTCTTTTTAAAATCGGGTAAAAGGAAGTATTATGTTATTAATTAAGAAGAAAATTTCTTTAATAAGGGATAAATCGTTTAATCTGGTTATTAATCCCTTATTAACTAGTAACGGTAATCGAATATGTTGTTTATTTTTTAAATGTCGTTTTATAATGTCGTTTTTATTGCGTTTAGGAAAGCTTATGTTTAATTGGGCCTTAAATTATTCGTCGGTTATTAATTAAAAAGTTATTAAAATATAACGAATTTATTATATATTTATTTGGAGATATAAGCAGTATCCGAAATAAGGTTTTAATTTGTAGGTAATAATAATGCGAAAAATAATTTAATAATTTGTTCGTTAAAAAGGTTTGCGGATTTTTCCTTTAATCGGAAAACGGTACCTTTAATTAAAGGCTTAGATTAATAGTTAAAGAGCGAAATTAAGTAGGAATTATTTATACGAAAAACCGTTCGTTATATATCTATTTTTTTTACAGTGAGTATGGTAGTGATTTATGTGATTTAAGTGATCTGGTAAATTACTTAGATCAACCAGATTACCTTGGGGGCCAAGCCTTCTTTTGGTCCGAGGTTCAGCCGCATCCGCGTTAACCTTTAAGGACTTGGCCTTTTTCAGACAAGAACCCCTGTTCTTGTAACATTTATATTTTCGCGCAATATATCCGGACTTACCGTAATTATAGCAAGTAAGGAATTTTTCTTTCGATTAAATGGCCTTTAATTTTATAAATTTTGGTTAACTTTTATAAAAGGTAAAAAGCGTAAGGCGCTTTCGGTTTTAATTAACTTTTTGAAATTTGGATCGTAAAGCGAATTATTTACGTCGTTCTTGTCGCCGTTTAAACTATCGATTATCGATTTTTATAACCTTAGTAATATATTTGTCGGATATATTAGGTCGTTCGATTTTGATAATTTCGTTCTTAATATTGTCCTTTAGTTCTTTATAGAAAACGTCGATTAAGGTATCGTCTTCGTCGTCGACCTATTCTATCTTGGATATAAAGTTCCTGAATTCGACGGCATATTTAAAAACTAGTTTTTTTTATTTAAGCTATAAAAGATTTTATATAGCTTTTCGTTTTGCGTCCGGGTTATCGAAGTTATCCTTAAGCTTTTATTCGAAGTTAACGTAATTTTCGAAAATCTTTTTAATAACCGTTTCCTGGTCGTTTTTTGCGTTTTTTAAGTAATTGCGTAACGTAGGTTTAAACCAATTTAAAGCGTTTTTTTTTTAAGAACCTTATTATAATAAAGATTTCGTCGGCGTTACCTTCGATCTTTTCTAGTCGTAGATATACTTTGGTCTAGGTTAGAAAACTTTAAACGTTTTTTATATTATTATAAGGTTCGGATTTTTTTAACTTTAAGTTTTAAAATAACGGCTGTTAATATCGAATCGATTAAGGCGGTAATTTAAATAATAAGCTATTAAATATAGGCTTTAAGTTATTAAACGCGTTTTTATAATTATTAAGTAAAGGTAAAAACGGTAACTTCGGCGTTAGTCGATATTTTAATAATATTAAATATTACTTAAAGTTTAACGGTATTACTGAATAAAAGCTTATAAAGTATAACGGTTATAAGCTTAATTAATTATTAAACTTAATTATACGGTTTATGTTAATAGTAATATCGTAAAAATTGTAATAATAAAACGATAATTATGTTTGGTAATAGTAAATATAAATCTAGGTAACTAATTATTAATTGCAAGCTGGTATTATTTAAATTATAAGAAAAAATAAACGTATATATAGTTTTATTAACTCGACCGGTTCGAACCGGCTCGATTTTCCTTTTGGTGGTAAAACCCCTTCGAGCTTATCGAATTACTTCGAGCTATTATCCGGCTCGACTGGCTCGAGGCGCCAAGTCTCCTTTTATCCAATCAGGCGTTATAAGCCTATCGAGCCAGTTACGTAACCCTGGAGCCACATCGGAGATGCCTCCTATAACCTCCGACCGTCTGTTAATTGAGCCAAGGCCTTTGGCCATAACACTTTGGATATCTTGAGAAACTTTCTTTGGTATTAAAGTAGGTGTTATTTCTGATTGTATGGATCGCGAAACGCGTAAATCGTTCAATTAAAGCTTTGTATCACTTCGCAGGTTAGTAACAGCTACATTAATTTCTTAATAGATTACTAGAAAAATAATGTAAAAATACCGGGCTAACAGGACGTAAGCTAGCAAGGGCTGGGCTAAAAATGAAAACTATTGCATAGGTATCGAAATATTAGTATATAGCTCCAGCGACGAACCGTACGTTAATTCGGAAAATCAAAAATACATCAAAAACGCACCTAAAATATATAGGACCCAGATGTTACGCTTAATAACTTTGTTCCTTTATTAAGTAACCTTATTAACAGTTCCATACTTTAACTTATCCGAATTTAGTTGTACCTTCGAAATTAAAGCCAAATAAAATTACAAAAATAAATGAACTTTATTTTTAAATTATTTTGATCGAAAGTTTTAAAATAATATTATTTTTATTATTATAATTATTCTCTTTAAAGGAGACATAACCGTGTAGACAAAATTGGATAAAATGATAGATTATTACCTTAATTCCTAGGCTTTACTAAACCTATCCCTTTTACAGATTGCCTTATCCCGTTCTTATCCGCGTCGATTCTTATCGAAATTTTGGACGGTTTTCGCAATCCGAAACAGCCGGGCAAACCATCGTTCGTAATCTTTTAGCATATATCGTTCCAAAATCTGAACTTCGAAATTGTTAAGCCGATTACCGCCTTTCATTTTTAATTCCCCTTCCAGTTTCGCCAATATTCCGTTTATAATTGTTATACTTTCCTTTATATATTTTTGCAAAAATCGATTCCCGTTATTTTTGCGAATCAAATCGTATCCGAAAATTAATAACCGAAGTCGATCATTTTGGGAAAGATTTTTGGGATCGATAATAATGTCGATGGTTTTAGCCCGTCCGGTAATTTTGTGCGAATTATATACTGTTAATACGACAATTTCTGTAAAAATCCTACGGTTACGGATTACCGGTATCGTATATTCGGACTTATACGGTATGCTATCTTAAGTAATTCGAAAAGGCGTAGGAACGATCGAAACTAACGAAGGTTTGGAAAAATGTTAACCTTTTATACGCAGTACGGCGCAGTTAAAGTTTACTATTAAAATTTGCTTTTAAGGTTTATCTTTAAGGTTTACCGTTAAGGTTTATCTTTAAGGTTTATTCTTAAGGTTTACCATTAGATTTGCCTTTAAGGTTTGCCTTTAAGGTTTATTTTTAAGGTTTACCGTTAAGGTTTATCCTTAAGGTTTACCGCGCAAAGCTTAACATCTCCTAAGTTATATTGTCTAACCCTGCCGAACCGTGGAGCCAGCGGGCATAAGGTTTATCAGGGTCGAAGCTTATCGGCAATTACGCATATAAGCCTCCCAAGCCGACATCAGTCGAGAAATTGCGTGCTTACGGAGGCCCAGCAGTCGGCTTCAAAGTAAGGCTCTATGGGACTGAGGTATTAATCTATCCTAACCGTAAAAACCATTAATCAATTATCGTGTTCGAAGGTACTAGGTATAATATCTATCGTGCAAATTATATCGTGTAATGATTTTCTGTATATTTGGCTCAGCCTGGAAAATAAGGCTTGAACCTATTCGACCTTGCATTATTATAATTATTATATATTACGAAAAAAGTTAAATTATCGTAAAGTTAATATATTTTATATTTAAAACCCGAATAAAAATAATATATTTATTATTATATAACTTATATCTAACGATATAAGTATTTCCTTAAATTAAACCCGTTATTAAAATAACCGTAAAAATTTAAAGATTTTAAATATATCACTTTCGTTATCAAACGGTAAATGTGTTTAAAGTTATAAGAAAATGATAAGTTAAGATGTTAAACGTTTCCGAGTAAGTAGGACCCTTTTTATAGCGCGGTGGACAGCCACCTCTTAATATTACCACTTTTACAATTAGGTTTTACTAACAGCAGAACCTATACCGCTACGAGGTCCACTTATTATGGATACGATATCCATTTACGATAGCTTCAAATGGATGGACGTCTATTTCAGGAAGGGCTAAATGGGTAGCGTAGGCTTGGCAATTGCGCAATCCACTTTGCAATCCGTGGACTTCGGTGGAATTGCTTCGACCCCTGGACGAGGCCATGGTCGCGGGTTCGGCATCTTGACGACTGCTTCACAGAGCCAGCTGGGAGTGTAGAGTATATGTCGTTTCTGTCTATGCTCTTAGGGAGCTTACTGATATACGTGAATGGGGTACGTTGTAGAGACTGGTAGTTGCTATGTTGAAAGCAGCAAGGGGGGGAAGCAAGAAGGATAAACTGGACTTCTTATAGGTTTCCGCGCGCAAAGCAACGCATGTTCTGCTGCCACAATTGATAATGAGGGTTAAAGTCATCCATAGTTAGCTGAGCATGTAATGGCTGGCTCGTATGAGTCATGTTAGCTTTATCTCTTATGATTACTCTGTGGCGTCCCTTAATTATGTTGATATAACGTTCCGCTGGACAGGTCGGATCAAACGGAAAAGACAACTCAGTATAGGGTATCTCAACACTATCAAAAGTGTCAACGCTATTCACTTAGGATATTGCGGCATGGTGTGATCGAAATGTATGCGCCCGCATAGCTTGTCAGCAACATTTCAATTCCCTCAACGTTCACTGACCCTTCCCTGTCTGGAGCAGCCATGGATTAGAAATTATTTTGAAGATCGTAGGTCCGTCCACCTGCTTGAAAACCAGCCCCTCCCTGTTCTGTCCCAACATCCCCTCCCCCTCGGCTTTTGCAAGCAGGTCGTCGATATCGGTCGCGAAGGAAAAAAGCTTGACGTGTTTCCCAATGATAGGAACGTGGTCCATCCTCAGCTTCTTGCAGATATTCGAAACCCGGGTCGGCTCCATCCACTTCTGCCGGTCGATGTCGTATATGTCGAAGCCGTAGAAGTGGTGCTCGCCGGGCGCGAGGGTTACGATCTTGTCTAATATGCCTTGGCGTCTAGCGGTGATCCAGTGCCAGGAGTTGTCATCGCCCACCAGATCCTCCCGCCGGGCGCAGATGCCAACTCGCTTGGGACCGTCCTGCTCAAGATGGGGTGGTAGAGCCGGCACTGCGTTGTACCATTGAGATTCTTTACCGATGCAATAGACAGTCATGGGGATGCCGTCAAGTTTCTCGGTGATCTGAAATCGGCTTTCACCGTGATCCTCGAACAAGTCGGCTATGTTCTGGGCTCGCGAACAACCGGGCTGGGGAAAGAATATGGGTGCTGGGCCAAGGACAGATTCCGGATTGTTTTGCGGCATTTCCCACTTCTTGACACCCAGCTCCTTCTCGAAAGACATTGCCATCAGTATCCTCGTGGCTTCGTCCTCAGGATATTCATTCTTGAGAACGTCGAAAACGCTAGTGGTCTCAGAGAACGTATCCAAGGGGAAGACAAGGCCTTGAGAAATATGTCTTCCCCTCATTGTAGTGCATACGAGATATCCTTTCTCATCATCCATGCTGTCGTCGCTGCTGGTGCAGTATTCCCAGAAGTATCTATTGTTAGGAAGGAAGCTGTCAATTTCGAAATATACAACGAGTTGTCCCTCTTGAAAGCCCGCTTGGGAATTCACACAACTTTCCAGCCATCAATGGCAATATGACTGCGTGTTCGGCTGATCGGCTCGACTTTTGAGATGCGGCGAACCGTCACAAGCTTACGGCTGCTCTCCATCATGCCCTTTCAGCAGTGGTAAACTCGCGACGGCTTTGAGAATGGTTGGGTTTCACAGCAACGTGAAGGTTAAGCAACAGGTCGCTGGAAATTGTCAGCTATGCGGCGAAGCGTCTCGGATGCAATTAGCGTATAAAAGCCTTGGATATCAGTGGGGTGATTTGTTTCTTCAGGGTGTTGAAGAAGTTGCTAGCAGTTTCCCAAACTGGAGAGCCAAAGGAGGAAAGAAATGGGTGTTTCAGCGACCGTAGGTACAAGGGAGGGAAAGACGTGTTTATTGATTGTTGTAGTAACAGCAACCGCGATTAACAAAATACATCTTTCCAGCTACCTAAACGGAGACCCGGGCAGCCGGATTGGGGATAGTTCATGAACCAGTGAGTAATTCATGAAAAGAGTATGAGGTCCACCTTTATGGCTAAGTCTTTGTTCGATTACCAGGCTCTGTAATTATGATGACCATACGTGGTTACTACCTTGCATATACTGGTACTACAAGGCAAAACCACTACCTCGGTTCCACGACATAGTATTTCAGAAACTAACTCCCGAGTTACAACAGGTGGGAATCAAACAGCTTGTATAAGAACGGGCTTGCGAGGACAATCAGGCAGATGCACCTAGCCGTAACCTCATGTCCACGAACAGAGGGAGAAACCAATGAGTTCTTAGAACTATAAGTCAACACAGACTGCCGATTACGATGCACATGCAGCTGTCTCCATACGTTGTTCTCGTTAGTACCTAGACTTCTCTAAGGAGAGCCTTAGGCATCCTATACATTTTGTTCATCACGAAAGCATACGAACCCATAGATTATAATAAAACACCCCTTTACAATTTTTCCCGTCTCAAATTTCAAAGATGGTGAACATGGCGTAAAAGCAATGGTTCCAGATAATTACATTCCACAGAATGTTGGTTAACACCAGCGTGAAGAATAAACGAAGAAATCAGACGCCCATTTACTTTGCCTTTATACAAAGAAAATTCTTTCGGAAGCCAGGTCAGAAGAGGTAGCGATAAGGATGACTGCGGCGTATGGCAGGATTAGCGAGTTAAATAGCTTTTCATATCCCCAGAACCACTCCTATGGTTAAATCTGGTCCTCGGTCTTTGTATATTTTCCGCTTTCTTCCCTTGACCTAATATCCGTTCTATGCTGTGTCCAACTTTCTGTTATACGGGAATTGTATCCCAGAGAACCATTGCTTAGATGGATTGTGCTCTCGACGATGAACAGCCCCTTTTTGGTTCTGGAGTTCACTGTGTGACATGCCGACGTGATGGGAGAGTCACCCATCCGTCATTCGTCAACAACCTTGTGTAGGCCCGACTCGAAATCCATCTCCATTCAAGGGTGGTCAGTGATGTGTCGCTAGTTTCAGTTCAAGGAGAAAAAGAAAGGTTTCAAGGGATGACCCATAGCAGCAGGTCGTCTGCGAATGTCACGCAAGAAATGATGGAACATGAGGCTTTAACTACCTGGGTGATTTAAGTCCTATGGACAGACATTTTCATTTAGTCCGATCTGACAGCGACCAAATTTGATCGCGACGTGAACCGGGCAACGAAGCAAACATCTAGTGGGAAGCCGTAGTAGCCTCAGGCATGCGCACACTTCCGAAGCATTATATGAATAAGGAACAAATTATGGAATCTTAGCTACGATAGACATGTTTCACAGCTACTGCCGGTCTTTTTCAGGCAGATCTTGTCAATCGACTCTGCGTAGAACGTAGGCCACCATCAATCGTTAATCATCTTCCGTGTACCTCGTCATCAATTAAGCAACGCGTCAAACCCAATCACCATTTCTTACAAGTACATGCGGACCTATAAACCGCAAAAGAGTCAAAAACAGTCAGTTAGTGTACAGCCTTCGCCATCATCCTCATCATCACTCCCACCACCAGCGATCACCGACTACGAGATCCCCCATCCACCAGCCGCCCGTTCTTCCCAGCCAAAGCAAAGCATGGCGACGACACCACCTCACAACCTGCCCTTAGCCCTCCGCCGACTCTTCGCGGACCAGCTGCGTGACCTCGTAGGCCGCCTGCGGGCCGCAGACCCTACGGTCGATGCGGCGGCCGACGCGCTGATCGATGATATGCTGCCGCCGTGCCTCACATGCAAGAAGGCAGACGCAGGCGCGTTCGGACCCGTGGCCGGCGACCGCCGCTTCAATGCCGCAGACCTGCGCGAGCTTGCTCTCGGCCTGTGTGTCCTGGACCCGGGCGCGGGCGCCGCGGCCTTGGAGGAGATAACGGGTCATAGGAAGGGCCGGAAGACAGAGAAGGTAGCAGTGGGAGTGGGATCGGGACCTCTGGGCTTGCAGGTGCCCGGCACGCCTACCCCGACGAGCCGGTTCACCACGGACAGCGGCTCGTCGGGCGGGTCCGCATCCTCATCCGCGCCGTCATCTTCGTCATCCTCGGTCGCGGGCATCGAGAGCGGCGACAAGCCAAAGAACAACAAGAAGAAAACGAAGAGCACCATCAAGAAGTGGTTTATATACTTCCTCGAGCCGCAGGAGTACGTCAACGAAGGGATCGCGTTCCGCGGCTACTGAGGTACGCTACCGTCTTTGAGCTACCTCCCACTTCGATGACTCTCGTTAACTGGCTTAGCTCGGTTCTCTGCCTGCAAGATGACGATATCTGCTCCACAAGACGACATATAGGACGGCTGTTGCTGCGAGGTTTAGGTTTGCGTAGAAGGCTGCGAGGAGTTTAAGGCGCCCAGGGGGAGTTCGGGTACATGTTTCTTATATTCCTCGCAGAAGGAGCGTCCCTTGTCTTCCTTATAAGGTCTCGGCTGTGCATCCATGGATGGGTTAATATAATGAAAGCCAGACGGTCGTTGTTCTGCATTCGGCCTCCTCGTTCCCGTTATGCATTCCTAACGAGGTGGATTGCCTGGGTTATTGTTCGCATGAGCCGCTGGCTGCAGCTCGTTCATCCCCCTATCATCGACATCTAGCTGCATTCTTGTTGTCAGAGAGCATGGCCATGGTTACTAAGCCCCATCATCGCGAATAATTTAATATAGACGAGGTGACTTGGGTTTGACGTAAATGACGCCAGAGATCTGCTGGTGTTGCCTCTCAACCACATCCAGCGGATACACGGCTCCGCAGCTGGCCGGAAAGCCACATCTCCGAGACCCCCCTTATAAGACTATTCACTTGTATGCGAACCTGCACCTTTCTACCCGATATTCTTCAGGTTCTCAATTGCTCGCGACGGCTGAGGGAAACCGCGAGCCGCGGCCGCCTCTCAATTAGTCATCGGAAAACACAGCAGCAACGAGTCATGGAGGTCTATGGCGCGCGTCCGCAGGCCCGAAACCGGGGTCTCGCCCACCGGGCCATACAACAGCAGCGAAGATCGCCGACTGATCGTTACGGCTCCATGTTAGCGAGCGCAAGTCTGCGTTACACTAGACCGGATGACCCGAACGGAATACCACGCGGGAGCAGTCTGTACCTAACCGTGCTAGACCTCTGCCGAGACGCACAACCGGCTCGGGAAGAAAAGGCAAAACTAGAAACTAGTCTTATTCCGTATCCCCCACGTCCAGTAGACCTTGCGGCCGTTAAACCCGGGAAGGCTATGGATTGCCGTCTCCTCGCGATCTCAACGAGTTGTCTTTGTCCCGAGTAGCTGGCGCTGCTGCAGGGACTAGGAACGTCCAGTTGGGAACCACCCATCCGTAGCTTGGGCTCCACCCGCCTCTGATTGGCCGAGTCTAAATCGTGTCGGTACCAACCATCGCGTAGCACCAGGAGACCCATCGCTGTGACTCCGGAGAGAAGCACTGACTCGAGGTTTAGTTGAACGTGCGGTGCGCGACGTTTTATGGACAGGTAGGCAGGCAAAGTAGGTAAGAATACTGTAATTGATGGCCTGGGAGTGATGCGTCCTGGGTGCGCCAATTATTCTCACTATATACCACCTTCGCTGGGTAAGTGCAATATGCAGTATTAAAAACAATTATTTACGTGCGGCTGGTAAATAGGTACACTCGCAAAGGACCGCTAATTCTCATTGGGAAGAATTGATCAAAAAAGAAGCGTGTTTGTATCCTGCCCTGCATCCACAAATCCTAGATGAGGCTATTTGGCGTTCCACCACTTTTCCTTCAACCCAAGATTTATTCCGAGTAACCAACGATGAGCTCGATCTCACAAGGGCCGGGCACGATGTTGAGGCCGATGCCGTCCAGCCAGCGCGCCGCGTAGTCGAAGGCGTTGTCGACGACCCTGCCAGCGGGCCCCTCGAAGACGGTGGAGCAGATGTCCGCATGGCACGTCCTCATGCCCTGGGCCTTGTAGCCGGCGGCCTCCGCCTGGATGACGGAGATGTCGGCGCCAGACCAGCCGTTGTTGCTCTCATTGGCGAAGTCGAACTCGAACCAGGTAGACGCGTAGCCGCCGAACCCGTCAACGGGGATGCTGTCGCCGGGGGCGGCAAAGCAGATGCCCTGGGAGTTCTTGTCGACGGCGACGTACTGGGTGGCACCCGGCTCCAGCATGAACTCGACGGCATGGTTGCCATTGTACCAGCCGTCGATCTTGCCCGTGGGGCCAATCTTGTTGGTGCAGACAACCTTCCATGGCTCCTTGTTCTGGCCGACGACCTTAATCTTGTAGTCATACTTGTCGGCGATGTCCTCGGAGACTAGCATCTGGTTGCAGCCCCATTTGGAGCCGACATTTCCGGTGTAGGCGATCTCAGCGGCGGTGGCACGCTTGTTGGCTGCCTTGCAGAACGGGGTGTAGGAGCTGATGACATCGGCATTGTCGGATGCATCGGAGTCATCGGATGAGGAGCCGTCGGACTCATAGGAGCCGTCGGACTCATCGGAGCCTTTGGACTTATCGGAACCCTTGGACTTATCGGAACCCTTGGACTTGTCGGAACCCTTGGACTTGTCGGAACCCTTGGACTTGTCGGAATCTTCGGACTCGCCGGACTCATCAGATGAGCTACTCTCGGTAGGTGCGGGAGCGCTGGGATACGACGTCGCAGTGGGGGCAGAGGATTGGACCTCTTCGGCCTGGTAGGTGGCAGGCTTGATTTCCGCCTCGGGGCTCGCGGAAGGCTCAGCGGCAGCGGTAGGGACCTCAGCCGGGGACTCGCCACCTTCGTTCGACCCGTCGTACGTGTTGATCCAGCTCACCGGCTTACCATCAATGATGGCATGGACAAGCTCACCAACGTCGCGCGCCTTGTGGTGGAGATCAGCATGGCGATGCCTGTGGGTGGCACGCCCAGCGACGTTGCTGGCACCCACGGCGGCAAGGAGTAGAAGCGAGTTGTTGATATGCATTTTTGCTTATGTTTTTGGTAGCGTAAACAATAGCGTGAGTAACTAGATCTTTATATGAATTTTTAATATAATCGCGTCGGTTTAAGGAGTGACAGTGAGCAAGCCCACGGATAGTGACGACGTTATTGTGAATAAAGAGCGACAAAGTATTCACGTTGATTCACATAAAGGGAGGGGGGAAAAAAGAGAAAAGAGAAACAAGCGATCGGAAAGGGGGGCCCAGCCGGCTTACATACCTGACAAATTTGGGCCCCCATACCGTCCTTAAGCGCACCTAAGGCGGTTAGGAAATTCTACCCTAGGTACCTCCCCTAGTAGGTAGGATTCTACTGACATTAGGTTGCAAAAACCTGCTCTCAAACGCGGTACTTCCCTAGGGGGTGACTAGCCGCATTCTTCTCCTGAGGGATCGCCATTTAGTCAGGAACAGCGACAGATCCCCTGCCTAGCGGAGCCAATTGCATGATGCACTAATCGCCCCCTGAAATTGACCCGGCCCAGACCTGCAACGGCCCACACCCCTCTAGGACCGCTCTGGAATGTTATTGGCTGGCCGGGGGAAGCAATTCTAGACCTTGCATGATACGGTTGCACTTTGTTCAAATATGCCGTCCAAGAGAGATTGACAAAGAGAAGAAGATGGCAATATTCCGGAAGTCGTTTATTGTTGTACTAAACACAAGCCCGATAAGTTAATTTTTCTGTGTTTCTACCAATCGCTTATCGGCTGCTTCATGGCTGTCCTACCAGCTTTGTAGGCTATTAAGTGGATAATAACTTGGAAGGGATGCAGGGGCTACGTGGCAGACCCCACCCCCAGGGTTTGCTGTATATCGGGCTTTCAGTACCTGCAGAGGTACCCATCCCATCATGGCTGTGCTGTCTGTGCTACGATTCAGGTACGCTGTATAATGATTGGCCTCGAATCACTGAGAAGTCTCAATTTCGTCTCGGGTTGTTGCACAAATACTTCATTGGTTATGTACGAGTTATTCACAAAATGATCACTAATGACTTACTAAGACTGGTTATTACGCGTACATTCAGTTTGACGACTCTCCTTTATATCGTGCCAGGGCAGCACAGCGCTATAGTCTCCTGTAATTTCTACCAAAGGTTAGGCGGTTGTTCAACTATTGCCCACTTACGGTGCAGCGGATTGATCATGTGTTTTTATTTATTTAGTAATCATCTCATATCTACTTAGGACAGCCATATTCGATAATACTTGTTCATCAGCCACGAAAGTTCATGCCAACGGAAATCACGACAATGGCGTGGCATCCCCCTATCGACTCCACCGACTTAATCTTAAATGCCTGCACGGCATCACCTGTGCTCCCTAATGGATCATGAAGAATAATATCCAGAGCTTAAATTGAGCTTAGCCCGAGACTAGTAGTTCTAGGCTTCCAGCCAATGGGGCTGGATATCTCGCCACTGAGATAAGGCGCATATGCCCGAAAAGCTTTAGCTATCCAGTGCCCATCTGTCCCACATCCGATATAGACTGGGCACTTGAAGAGCTGTCTTGGCTGCCAATGGACAGCGGTTTCCCGGCGCAGATATGCCCAATGCTCTCTGCCCTTAGCCTCTTGAACAAGAAGACGTGGAGATGAGCTAGATGAATCAGCCTTGGGTCGCAAGCGACCTGCGGTCGGTGCACACACCCCATGCCTCACACTCAGGCCCACCAGAGCTTACCATGGCGTGATTGGCAAATTATCCACTGCGCAAGTGCCAACACAATAAAAGAAGACTCTGCATCGGTGAGGCTTCGAATACAATAATTTGGTGCGCTGGTTGAAAAGTTGGGTTGGGGGGCAGTTTGAACACTGATGAGCGCTTCTGAAGAGATCGTACCATCGATAGCGGCCTTGGCCGGTTTACTACGAAGTCTGCATGATTTCCGCGACGTCTAACATTACGACAACATTGAGAATGCGACTAATCGGCGTTGAGCCCAGTATTACCTGGGCGGTCTTGTGCGATCTAGTCAGCGCGGGTAACTACATAATGTCTGTCTTAACCATCCAATGGCGCGTTTAAAAGGGAACCAACTATGCTCTCAAATGAACGCCGTGGTCCGAGAGCGAAACGAGAGGTTGTCTGTCATATTAAGCTTTTCTTCCTCATAGCGCGACCTATAAGTAACACGCAACACTTACATACGACTGAGCTGGCTGTGACTGGGTCGGGCTTAATAGCGCTTGGGTTAAAGGTCTGTTTCGTTTAATGCCTAACGTTGAGCCTGACAAAAAAGACAGCATAGGGTGGGGTGACTCTCCTTCAACAAGGCTATCATATCTTAGAGACTCAGTTCGACTCTGGAAGCGTCATGACTCCACATGAGACGTGGGGGATGACAGTCCGCGCCAGAAGAGCTGAGGAATCCGGGGTTTCTTCTCTGGAATGCCTCTCCATCCATCAGTCCGTCAACGCGGCCTCTTTATAAATGGGCGGTGATAATCATCGCTCGCGTCATGTCGATGAAGATTGTATTGAAATTGCCTATCCTGCTCCGCGTTCCCTTTATTAGTATACTGGACTCTGCATCAGACAAAATATGATAAGCATCACCCCTTAACCATCGCGATAATGTTTGGCAGCATACAGGGATACTCGGTTTTCTCAACTCCGGCAGCTTATCTAGTTGCTTTACTTCTACCCAGTAAGCGAAGTTTCGACGTGATCATCTTGGCTGATATCGCGTTTGATAATGGCGAGCTTTCAATCATGACTCCGAGTGTAAGGTGCATGTTGGGAAACTGCAGATAATCTATAGGGTAAAATCACTTGGGCCCAAGCAATCCTTGCTGCATGGCTCAACACGCTAACTTGGGTCTCACGATGACGAATAAATAGAGTGCTCAGGCTAGATGCCAGCAGCCTTGGGCAGCGCCACAACAGCAACCTATAGCCCAATGATTACATCCCCCTCACTCGTGTGATTTGCTTGAGATAGCGTGATACACAGTAGAGGCCGAGGAGGCGCCGCGCTATCCAACGGCGAAGAAGGGATCATTTCGCCGAGCCTTCTTCACTCCCGATTCGAGGACACGAAGCTGTCGAGTCGAGCTTCGGTTAACCAGTAACTGCGGAATCCATCATGCCACTCTCCTATCTTCGTACGTAAGGATTAGCCACCCATCCTCGGACTCCGGGAGATTAATCGGAACCTGGTTCCCGTGGCTCGGGTGGAGCAAGCTTTTGGCACCTTGGCCCTCATCGAGGTGAGAAGCTGAGTGATCTTCTGCTCGAGTGTCGCAGAATAGGGGTAACTTGCTTAGTCATCAAGCCCCAGGGAACTATAGGCACCCCACAACAACGTTGTTCCGGGGCTCCCACACTATATATGGAGCTTTCTAGCCGCCGCTCCCTAGAGCCCTGATCATGCATGCCAATTTACACTTTTCACACTCTATGCAACCTTTCCTCGATATCAGCTTCACTGTGACATCGAAGATAAGGTTGGTTAGTAAGTTGCCCTTTCGACGCGGCTTGGGCTATGGGAATCACGTCATCAATCATCCCGATACCTTGAACAGCACCGTGGGCGTGCCCAAAGTGGTAGACGGGATACCAAAATTGCACCCACCCCTCCGGGCACACAGGGATCGCGAACCGACCGCAAGTCGCGTTAAGGAATACGTCGGCAATATGCTGTTTTTCCCTTTGCAGCAGCGCACATGCACGTTTCCTCAAGGTACATAACGTGCCAGGTTAAATCTAGGACAGTACATGTGCGAGTCTGGAACCTGAGATAGTATATGATGTACTGTCCTTCAGAATATACTCGTATATACGCCTCCCTTAGAATAACCCTTCCCGGGGACCGAGAACTGGTCCCCGACTCCATCACGGCTCGACCGGGTAAAATTTTTATGAGTGTAGAGTAATAAGACTACTCAACAGCCTTTAGCCGAAAATGGCCTGCGCTCACTCGACCAGCAGCCGGAACGTCTGCTGATATTCACGCTCAGCCTCAGTATATTTGCTAAGCTCACGATAGCCTGTTCCAATGTGGAGAAGCAGTGTCCGCTTGGTTTCGTCGTCTGGAGCGTCCCATTGGTACTCTAGTGCAGTCTGCGCGTGGGGCGAGTATTCCATCCAGATCTCTCAGTTTTCGTACTTCGGAAGTGGAAAGCTAGACGACAGCTGCTGAATCCTGTGTGAAATCCAGTCCTGCCTCCCACTTCTCGCTGAACCCAGTTTCGCATCCGCAAGCAAACAAGTCGATGGACATCGAAATAACCTGACTTTGTTCGCCCGACGATAAAAGCAAGCCCCTTAAGTGCCCCAAGCGCTTGGTCACTAGCTATTTCGTCGTTTACAAGTGGCGGTAGTGACCGGGGGATCCTTTTCTGCAAGGCAACACATATATTTCAGGCATTCTGCGGCTTGCGGGGGGTCTCACGCGATCTGCTCAAATCAAATGAGCCAAGTCATAGCTACCGGTTCTGCGTATCTTCGTAGCGGGTTCGATACCCAATGTCCTCGCTAAGCAGCTTGATAAAGTCGTCATTACTCCCTCGACAGTGGTCGAGGTACTGCATCGTAGAGATCCCATTTCCGTCATGCAGGCCGATGCTTGTCTTATAGCTAAGGGAAGGTATAAGAGCCCTTCGATGAGGTTGTCCATGCTTTCTGTATCGCCTATCTAGTCGCTACGAAGACCGTTCTGAAGGAGCTGACGAGCTTCCGTCTTGGCCATTTCGTCTACCTCCCTGACGTTCGTCGGGGGGGATATCGAACTTGGTGACGACCTTGTGATTCCGTACGAACATGATGGGGCAATTGAGGTCACCGCGGAAATGCCGCAGGCTGTGTATCAAGTCTTCGCCACAGAGCTGTAGACGCGTGTAAGGGGCGTTGGCATGCCACCTGGACTCGTAGTTATACAACATGATTCTTGACTTGGGCACTGGCGAGCATAGTAGCACAGTTTTGCAGGCAGTTCAAGGAAGCCTAATAGTTGACTTGGGGTTATTGTCAGGTGCCAGTGTCGGGATACGGTGGAACCTTCTGGACAGGGACCTTACGGCTTTATACAGGGGGCTTCTCTCCCTCAATATTTAGGAAGGACAGGCGTTAATGGTCACCTCTATTGCTACCTAACAGCTAGTCTCCTGCCTTTCACTCTGTGCTACCACTTTTCCCTGGCAGTATAGAGGTGTCAGAGTTAGGCTGATCGCAAGGAAAGGTTGCATAGAGTGTGAAAAGTGTAAGTTGTCATGGGATGATTAGGGCTCTAGAGAATAGTGGCTAGAGAGCTCTATATATACAGTGGGAGCCCCGGAACAACGTTGTTGCGGGGTGCCTATAGGTCCCTGGGGCTTGATGACTAAGCAAGCAACCCCTATTCTGCGACAAGAGGCAGTGTTGAAGAATAGTATCCGTTTTTGCATTGCGGGTCAGTACAAGATCGGATTGAAAATATGTTCGCTTCTGCTCTAGCAAACTATGGAGATAGGAGAGCTGTCAATCTATTCGTGCTTTGATCCCATACCAACTGGCAGGCGGCCGGCCAATTCCTTACACCTGCGCTTCTAGAGTCTCGGAGATTCAAAACGTCAAGCGGTATTTGACATGCGGCGATCTTCAGTTCGGATGCGGCTCGGCGATTCCGAGATGACTGGTAGAGTGTCATGAGATATATTTGCTCTAAGCTTGTTTGCTGCCCATCGTGTGGCAGTGCAAATCGCCCGAGGCGATCAAGGTGTCACACAATATAAATAGTTTGCCGTTTTATTGTGCCCCGGTCAACTTGCTTGAAAATTTCTGGCATCTTGTCGACCAAATACCCCCTTACAGTGATTTTGAACGTTGCTGGGCAAATCAACCGGAAAGCCCATGGCGTTGGGTGTGAGAAGTTTAGGGGCTTTGAGCTAGGTTTCCAGGGTAGCTTAGAACGCCGTAAAAACACTGGTATTTTCAAGCCATAAAGAATCCAAGTTTCGTCAGAGACATCCATGAATTCAGTAAAAGGGCCCTGATTAGATTCCTGATCAAACAAGGGAGGTTCTTCCTTTGGATGCCAAGTCAGTTCTCCGCTTCGCAATCGTATTGCCTGCACTCGCAGAACAAGATGGCCGGATCCTTCCAATCTCTCAAAAGATAGGTCGGCCCGCCAATCTTTCGGGAGGAACTTGTCGGGGATGTACGTGGGCCCGTGGATTTTTGAACAATCGAGACGAGTCCATGCAACAACCCAGGACTGTGAACAGCTTTTGCGGCTGTATGAACACCAGGAATACTTCAAGGCTTCAATGCTGTTTTCCAGCGTCATGATGGTCCGAGTGATGTCGAGCCACATTCGTTCAATCCCGTCGTTGCGTGAGTATTTCGGCACGATTCCATGCGGCAGATCCGTCAACCCAAGGAATGCGTAAACTCGATCTCGTTCGTCAGACGCGTTGAAGAAGTTGGCGTTCCAGAGCAGTCCCTTGAGGTCCCGAGTGGGACGAAAATGGTCTTCCGCCCTCGAGCTGCCTGCACCAGGGATCCTGGTTGTACTGAAATTCGTAAACTCATCCTTTCGCGTAAGGAATCGGAAGACTTGTTCTCTCGAGCGGCGACTATCTGCAATGAGCGTTTGTAGTTCCTTCTTCTGGTTGTGGCTCGTTCTCTCGTAAGTCCCGTGGCAATGATTATCCATGTCTTGTAGAATGCGAAAGAAACGTTCCAGTTTCAAGTCAAGTTCGTGGAAAGGTATGGATCGGCGTCCGTAGAGGAAGATTGGTTGTTTAGATAGCATAAACTCCTGGAAAACCCAAGCTCTCGACCACCACGGACTGGACAAAATCATCAGAAACTCGTTCCATCCTTCAAAAAACTTGGCACTAAACGTCCTCAACTCCAAACCATATTCGTTCTTACTGAAGGCGGCACCTGCCAAGATCTCTTCCATCCAGTCGAACCCCCGACCGTCGCAGTCCTTGGTGGAGAGACATATCAACGTTTGTTCTGCGCCGCGGTAGATATCCCCCATAAAGCTGACTTGATGAGCCCTCTCTTTTAGATCTGGCTGATGGATGCAAATTTGATCAATCCACAGGAGAAGCTCTTGCTGGGGACGGTGTTGACTCCAGAAGTGGCGGCACTCCAGCAGCGCGTGATGTAGGTTGGCAAAAACGTTGCAAGTCTTGCCATTGACAAGCAAGGATTTGGTTTCGTGCGCGCTTCCGGCACAATACGAAAGTGCTGTGAACTTATTCCGGGCTTGGTCGAGTGGGATGCCCTGTAGAAGCTCGCATCGAATGTCGCCGCCTCTCGAGTCGCCATCCTCGAGGAGCAATTTGATCAGGCGTATTTCCTTAGTTTGCTTGTCAAGAGGCGTATATTGTACTTGCGAGTAATACTTCTTATTCGATGGGGTGCAAAACACATCAACGGGCTTGCCCCACGTTAGTCGCCACATTGAGAGCCGTGAAAGATGTTCTCACTGCTCAGTATGGTTTGGTAAGGCACAGCGATGATTGCCCGCTTATGGATGCAATAGCGAAGCAGAATCGGGACAAAGAGTGTGATCGACAACGCTGTTAGGGGCACAAATTAGTGGCCTAATGGCCTATTGACCACCCCCTCTTGGTAGAAAAGACTAAGCCAAGACGCTAAATACCGAATCTAGCCCATTTTAGGTGTAGTTTTCGTAATGGCTGTCGCGAATAAGTTTTTTATACCTAAAGCAATGTATCTTTTCGCCCGGAGTTATCGGAGTCCCTAGAATGGCTTAGATCAGTAGCAGAAATTACGAAATAGCGCTTTTTAAATGACTGCTAGCAACAGTTGTTTAAGAAGCGCTACCTTTACTTTATAAAGCTGTTAAGTAATAAATTAATTAATTCGAAGCTATCTTTATTACTATAAGCTGTAAAATATGGAGGAGCTTCCGATTTAGGAACAAATTCGGCGTGCGGCAATTACTTTTGCTGTTATACGGGCTTTACGTATACTGCAAAAGGTTAGAATAAAAAAAAAAAAAAGCAGGATCGGCGATACCTACCTATGGCGGAAAAAAATACCCATAATCCGGAAGGTCCTAAAGCTTTACGAAAGTTTGCGGAAATAATTCTAAATATGTTAGATCGAAAGTTTAAAGATTTTTTCCGTATAACGAAGTTTTAGTTTTTCTTATTGTTATAACGTGCCATATATATAAGCGAGAGACATATATAAGCGAGAGATGTATATGAGCGAGAGATATATATAAGCGAGAGATATATATGAGCGAGAGATATATAAGAGCGAGAGATATATATGAGCGAGAGATATATATAAGCGAGAGACTTTTTTTAGCCATTCTAACTATTTATCTTTAATCGTTTATTTCTTAATACCAACATTATGGAACGCCTTACAAAAGAAGCGGGAATGAACCTAGCTATTTAGGCTAAAATACGAAACCCGAAAGTTAGTTATAGAAAGCTTAGTTTTGCTTATGAAGTTTTATATTTTACTTTAGTATACCGTTTTAGCGGTAGATGCGCCCGAGCTGATATTATCTCTCCTTTGTAGAAATTGACGCCGACCCCAAAAAATAGATTGTCGACCGAATCCTTAACCTAGATACGCGAGCGTTTTTTGTCCGGCTTTAACATGTTGAAAATATGGCCAATATATTGCTAGCCTAATGCGTTGCGGAACGCGTCGGAGTTAATTAGGCGTCGAGCGTTGTTAAACGGTAAAAAAAACTTTAAACGCGTTTACATCGGAAGATCGATTATTAACGGGTTTTATCCGAAAATTTAGAAATATTTCGTAAGTGGTTCGAGTTTGTTCGGGTTATAATCGCGAAGTACGGTATCGTAAAAGAGGATATTTATAACTTCGACAAGATTAAATTTTTAATAGGAATTTTTATGGTAACGGATATAGTAATTACTAGTGCCGAAAAACATGGAAAACCCAAATAAACGTAATAGAGAAATAAAGAACAGGTTATAGTTATTTAGGCTGTTAATTTTTAAGGTTAGCCTGTACCGTTCTTTATTATTATAGCAGGAAAAAATCACTTTAAGTTTTGGTACCGCGATAAATTATTGCTAGCAGCCGATTAAAAGATCGTATTAAGTAATAATGGCTAGATAATAAATAAATAGAGTTTTGAATAAATTTAGCATTTTAACAAATATATTCGGACGCGTACGAAAAGTTTGAAACGTTTCTTTATCCTCGACGGCTACGAAAGCTATTATTCGATGGAATTCGAAAAATATTATGCGAGATTACTTTGAAGATAAACTTCGAAAAAAAAAAACAAATTCGACGTTCCAAATTACTAGCAGGATATCTTATGTTCTTCTTACCGAAAAAAGGGGGAAAGTTTCGATTAATAGTGGATTATCGACAACTTAACGATATTACCGTTAAGAACAAAACGCCGTTACTACTAATCATTAAAATAAAAGATTGCCTATATGGAGCAAAATGGTTCATAGCTATCGATCTGTAACGAACCTGTCATACGACCACCTGGAAGTATGAGCAGTATCCGAAAGGGGTTCTTGATTTGCAAGTAACAATAAGGCGAAAAATGATTCAGTAATTTGTTCGTTAAAAAGATTTGCAGATTTTTCCTTTAATCGAAGAACGTTGCCTTTAATTAAAGACTTAGATTGATAGCTAAGGAGCGAAATTAAGTAGGTGCTATTTATAGAAGAAACCTATTTATTATATATCTTTTAGTTTTTTATGGGTATATCGTAGATTTGCTGGATCTGTATGATTTGGTCCAGATCCACTAGATCCTTTAGATTACATTAAAATGCTAAAATACTTATATCCGAAGTTTAACCGTAAGGTATTTTTACCCAGATAGGGAAAGCAGGTTCTAATTCGTAATATTATTTCCCCTTTCCTAAGATCTTTGTCCCAAAGATAAAACGGTAAAAAATTTTCCGGAGTTTAACTTTTTAAATTTTTTCAGTTAATTTTTCAATATTGAAGTGGTGTGGGGTGTAGGAATGGGTGCAGCTATTGCTGCAGCAGCCACTGCAGCAGCTATTGCTAGCTACTGCAGCTGCTATTGCCAGCCACTGCAGGTACTATTGCAGCCACAGT
>QJNY01000477.1:0-62738 GCA_004155945.1 Monosporascus sp. mg162 | reverse complement strand
AAACTGCCTATAACCGACTGCCGCTGAGTCGTTTGCCAACTGAAGGCACGCGACGTTAAATATGGTAATATTCACATATTCAGATTTCATGCTCATGAACACTAGATTGAAATAGTATAATTTCAGTGGATACAACTGAAGTGCCCTTGCAATCCTCATACTGACTTCCGGAAAGGTTCTTGAGGGGTCTGTTGGATCATAGAACCCGGGATGGATAGGAGCACTAGGAGCCGTATCGCAGCTATCATAGTTAAGATGACATAGCGCCAGCTACGCGGCTCTAGTGGTGTGCCAAAGTAATTCCTTCTGCGATGTGCAATCCGGAGGGCGCGTTCTTTTCTTTGGCGACATGCATCGCATGTACCTCAGCCGGCAGGGTGACCGTTTGCACGAATGAAGGCGACTCTCTGACCAGGAGGGACATTCTCTAGGAATTCGTTGTACGTAATCAGCGATTTATAAAAGAAATCATGGTGATAAGTCAGAGTACTTAGCGGATGCTCTGCTGCAGTGGTTCCGAGATAGGGTAGAAAGTTACACGAGAAACGAGGGCCAGCTTGCAAGTCCATAGGCGGACTAGGACTCTCTTCTAACCTGAAATATCATGACACAACATTGATAGGAACATTTGGGTCACATATACACTACGATACTATATGGATGGCTACTAACCCGCTGATGCACCGTACATTTTGTGAAAGTGGTGCCTTCAAGGACAAAGGAGGTAGAAAGGGGATGCCAGAGGTTATGCGGGTCTCAGTTTATGCAGCAGCGAACGCTGTTGCTCCCGGAATGCAAATTCGTCGATAGTGTATCTGGTCTGTCTCTTTCCACCACCCAGTATGTCCGGTCTAAAGTTGACACAGCGTCTCAGTATGTAAAGTGGATATCGCCCAATATCTGAGCCTGCCATCTTCGGTAAGGCACCTGAAAGCGTATGGAATATGTCAACAGTTGGATCACATTCTTGTGGGCAGTGATGCGTTCATGCGTTGATGCATAACGGCTGGCTAGCTCTCCTAGGACCTAGAATAGGCGAAGACATTATACTTCGTTAGGACCAAAAAATTATCAAGATTTTAGGCCCGTCTAGTACGGGGAATGAATAGGGTTACGCAATATATCAAGAGGCCACCCTCAAGAAGGTATCATCAACCCAGGCAAGTAAGGCGTGGAAAAGGGGCTGATGTTGTAAATCCACCACTGTAAAAAGGGGTAATGATCCACTGCAGTTTGCCCGCTGTTTACCCGACATACCTCGGAACTCCACTACAGCCTTTTGGGAAAAGCTAATTGCGCTTAAAAAGGTGGCGCGCTAGTCCGTCCTAGACCTTAACCCCTTTGGCTTTAGTGCATTCCAAGAAAAACACCAACGATCTGACTGGTGAGACTCAATTGTACGCAGCAAAAACCATCATGACTGAGGCATAAAACGGGCGTTGCGTCCACGCGAAAGAATTATGGCTCCAATTAGTTTCTCCAATTTCATACCAAAACCTGGTCTAAATGACTAATTGATCGTGACACGACTGTGCATTCACCACACTTTGCTCGTTTCGCACTTGCGCATACATCATCAGCCATGTCGCCGACATCCATGCTCAGGTCATGTGCGCGATCGCTATATCGGGACGTCCGGTGGCACTATGGACCCCTAACCGCCGCAAAGCCCCTGGCGTCGGCTCTGCAGCAACGATGGAGCTCACATTCCCCACTGGGCACGTCTTCGGATCCCGCCAGGAAGAAGGTGACCATGAATACGCTGCGGACGATGTATAAAAAGGGCGAGCCCATGACCATGATTACGGCGCACGACTTCCCGAGCGCGCACGTCGCCGACGCCGCCGGAATGGACATGGTGCTCGTCGGTGATAGTCTAGCCATGGTCGCCCTGGGCATGGAGGACACGAGCGAGGTGCTGGTCGACGAGATGTTGATGCACTGCCGGTCGGTTGCTCGGGCTACGAAGGCAGCATTCACGGTAAGGGGGCGCGCGCATAGAGAGCACCGCTCGTCACTAAGCCTTACTAACACATGACCTTGATTAGATAGGTGATCTTCCTATGGGATCATACGAAGTATCGCCTGAGCAGGCGCTCCAGACCGCCATCAGGTTCATCAAGGAGGGCCGCATCCAGAGCGTTAAGCTCGAGGGCGGCAAGGAGATGGCCCCGACGATCAAGAAAATTACCCAGGCCGGCATTCCCGTCCTAGCTCATGTAGGTCTGACACCCCAACGACAAAACGCTCTTGGCGGCTTCAGGGTCCAGGGGAAGACGTCCGCCGGCGCCCTGAGGGTTCTTGAGGATGCGCTGGCGGTGCAAGAGGCCGGAAGCTTCGCTGTAGTCATCGAGGCTGTGCCGGCCGAGGTAGCCAGCATTATCACCCGGAAGCTCTCCATACCGACGATCGGCATCGGCTCCGGGAACGGGTGTTCTGGTCAGGTTCTTGTCCAAGTCGACATGTCGGGCTACTTCCCTCCAGGTCGCTTCCTCCCTAAATTTGTCAAGAAGTACGGGGATGTCTGGATGGAAAGCTACCGTGCGATCGAGTCCTACCGAGACGAGGTGAAGGGGCGCCATTACCCTGCGCCGGAGCATACATATCCGATGTCCCAAGCTGAGCTCGAAGCTTTTACCAAGGCAACCGAGGAGAAGTAGGACCTGGGCAGCCTTAGAACCAATCGAAGCCCCGGAATCCCCTGGTAGAATGGGCTTCTTTTGAGTTGCGGTGGGGGAAAGCATGATCATTACTTTCGTGTCATCCATTTCAGGCGTTCGAGAATACCACGGTGTGAATATCAGAGGTAGCCTCATTAGAAGCTCTCATCCAAACGCGGGAGTAATTGAATAGACAACTACCAACTGATCATTCGAGTCTTTGAAGCACTGTCCACGATAAAAATTGTTAGCAGGTCCGCGTGCGGATAGAACAGACGCAGCGATCTTCGTAAATCTCGCCCCCAAGGAAGAAAAAGGGGAGGGGTGTTCAACGCACCCGATGCAGGTTCCCGACGACCTCGTCGAGCGCGGGCGCGAAGGCGCTGTTGACGTAGAGGAACAGGCCCTCGGCGTCGCCCAGCCGCAGCGCCTTGCGCAGGTGCGCGACGACGGCCTCGAACCTCTGCGCCGCGCTGATCTTGCGCACCTCGCGCCGGAGCTGCGGCGCCGACCCCACCGCCTTGAAGCGCACCACCACCTTGCTGTCCTGTCCCGGGGAGTCGAAGTACTCCCCGGCTGCGCTCGCCAGGGCTGAACTCGCGTCCCGTGGCAGCGACGTCAGCACCGCCGACGCCGTCATCGTCAGCGGGAGCTCCGGCGACGCCGGCCGGTCCGGGATCGTCGGCGAGGCGGTGGGCGATGGCGATGGCGATCGCTCGGGCACGTCCGGGTACTCCATTTTGCTTAGCCCGCATGTAGAGAAGGAATCCTCGATGGTCTTCGCGGCGTGTAAAAGGCTTGGACTGGAAAGTTGACCGTGGCGGAAGACGGGGCTGGAGCGATTTGCAAACGAGGCTGAAGCTAACAAGTTGCGCCCCAGGAGTGCGGGACCCTTGTGGGGAAGTGCCTAAATTTGGCGGGGTGCCCCAAGCCTCACTTACATTGGCTGTGTGGCTGGATTGTGGCGTCCTCTTCAACGTCGAGCGTCTATATGATATATCTAGCCTTGTGCGTAGGGCTTCTTATTCCTGTCCCCTAGAGAGATAAATTCCATTTTTGACTTCTCTTCTTCGGTAGTTTTGGGAATTCCGCTCCATGTCTAGTCCAGTAACGTCATCTAGCCCGTCTGCGAACGGTCAGTACATCACAGCGAAGCACCATGCGCTCAGATACCACCCTCGTCCGTGCAGCATGTCCACAGAAATTCACTACAGGACACCCACGAGATCCCAGACGGCCGGTTCCGATCTGGTTTTTGCGAACTTGCGCTTTACGCCCCTTCCGTGTTTAGGAAAGCTGAGAGCCGTTTCAGCATATCAACGGCAAACCTCCCGCGGCTGTCATGGAAGTCTTCGCGCTTGCCGCCGGGAGTTGGCAAGCACGTTGGTGCTGCGACGCAGGGAAGGGACGGCTAGGCACTGTTGGATGAAAATTTCCAGGCATATGTGGCCCGACCCCCTGAGGTCGCTTTCCGTTTGTCTTGCTTTTGTATAACTTGGCAACCACCACAAGCCAGTCTCGATCGTAGCTTATTAACAGACCACGAACCGGGTCACCAACTTAGTTTGGGAGATGTCGTTCATTCCTCGTGTATATGGCACCCCGCAGGTCCTTAAAGCCACACAGTCTCTCTTAAGATAAATGTCTTAAAACCCTGTAAGAATTATAGAACCTATAGCGTCGATCTATCAAAGTCTGCATGAATCACATCAAGTCGTCTAATAGAAAGAGGTTAATGGTCTCGATATCTTCAATTCAATTGCGGGTCGTATAGAATACAGATTACATATGCACACAAACTCCGACACACCGACCGTACGTCTACAAGGTTTCCGCTTCATTAATCCTCTAGGAGATGCTGATGCTGTCGAGCGAAGAATTTCGCCGCTACAAGCAAACCGACCGAATGGTACCACTGCCATGTCGGTGCCTCGGCTCACCCCCAGAGGAGGGAAAGCAGACCGAGGAACCCATCCTCAGCCAGAGAGGCTGTGCCGGAGAGAGATCTTAAAAAACAAAATAATGAGCCGCCATCGCCACTGATGCATGCATTGAACCCGTATATGACAGATCGTGCACAAATGATGTAAAAAAAGGAGAGAAATATCTTTCAGGACGCCATGTCATGCAAGTTGAAACTGTTAAAATGCCGATGCTGTGTTAGGCCACTGGAGCGAAAGTGAAACGAGAGAAGCATGATCCAGACGTCCGAAAGAAGGGCTTGAAAAAGGGGTATCATCGGACCACGAATGTGTCGTGGGAAGGATTGAAACCGAAAGATGAGGCCGTGGGTCTGATTTCAGGTGTGAAGATCTTGGCACGACGAGGACAAGGAGGATACGCCGGAAGCATTCGAATCGGGATGCAATTAGTGTGATTTATCATAATGGATATGGATGAAGATGATGCTCAGTACCCCTCGTCATATATGGTTGTTGGTGTTGGAGCTCGGAAGTGGTAAGGCTTGCCCTTCGACACGCGTTCCAGCTGAGCGAGTAGCTCATCCAACTCTACCCAGTTTTCGGGGTCATCTGCAAACCTACGGTGCTTTTTGCTATCGATGTGCTACGCCCCTTGTTAGCAAAAAAAAAAAAAAAAAAAAAAAAAAAAAAATTTAAAGACTGTTAGGAATAGGCAGAGTGTTTAACTTACCTCATCGAAGTCGTCATACTTCTCTTGACAGTTCTCGCAATACCCAGGTTTAAGGTCCTTCTTCTTGGCCTTCCGTTCGGCCCGCTTCTCCGCGTGCGAGACCGGCTTCGACTCCGCATCGCCCTTACTCGTGCCGTTTTCGTCGACCATATCGAGCTTGCGGCTAGATGTGCGGCCAAGGGTGAAGGATCGCTTGACCGAAGCGTCATCCCGGAGACTCGTCTCCACATTGCGCCTAGAGCTAGGATCCTGAGATGTAGTGGACGTGTTCCGCTTCAAAACTTGACGCTGGAGCCCATGGACCTCTTTGCTTAAGCCAGTGATGAGACCTGGCGTAGCAGCGGTAGATGAGATCATTTGTGATCGGATAGCTGACGTCACATGAGAAGGCTGCACTCCCGATGCAACAGGTTCACCACCCAGCATACGGCCAGTTGCCGAACGACCGGTGAAAGCGTTAGCGTAGAAGTCGATCTTGCCATTGACCGGCTTAGGAGGGTTCATGAATTCCGTGGACGCCACACTCGAGTTGCGGCTATGAGCGTTCTCCATCTCACTCAGTGTTCGCTTACCCGTAACGGGCTTCAGGCAGGAGCCCTCGGGCTGTTGAGAAACTGGCTTGGGGTCGACGGCAGGCTTCCTGACCTGCGGTTTCGGCTTGGGGCGAGGTCTTGACTCCCTGACTTCGCAGTCCTCGACGAAGGGGCACCGACCCATAGCAGCAGTGCGGAACTGCGGCCAGGCGCCCTCAGATTTGTCGGCGACCTTCTCATACTCTCTGACCATGATCGGTTTTTGCTTCTCCTCCATGTCGTAGACGTAGATGTATGGGCCTTTGAAATAGTGCAATTCCCGAGCAACCACGGTAGGGTCCCGATCGGAGGGCCCATTGACGCGCTCGTTATGCAACAGCCGCAATAGGTTGCGATCCTGAGTCTCTCGGGGCTCGTGCGACTGGGCCGCAGCACTTCGGGGGCCATAGGCGATGGTAGCACTGACATAGGGGTCTGTCTCGAGAAGCAATGGCAGCATCCGTTGCAGCTTGTCCAGCGGCCAGATCTTCTTGCCCATATCCCGGGCGCGTACGAGGACATCGGTGATCCTCTTTGGTCGTCTGAAAGAATCATCCTGGTTCTGCGCAGGTAGTTTCCGGTTCCGCAGCTCCGTGTCGAACAGCTTCCTCTTTACTGCCGGCTGTGACTGCCGGCTTAGCAGTGACGGGTTGATGGTCTGTACCTGTTCCTGTTCTTGGTCCTGCTCCTGGACGTGATGGTCCACCTTCTTCTCAGCGTTGACATCATTCTCCTCATGATGGTTGGCCCTGTCGCCTTGTTGGGGGATGGTCCGGGTTGTCACAATATGGGTGATATCGATGGAGAAGAACTTCTCTTCGCGCTAGATAGAGACTGTAAGTCGACCAGTGGTAACGGTAACAGGAACGTCCCGAGTTTACTTACAGCACCCAGCGAAGCAATTTCCTTGGTCAGCTTCCTACGAGTATCTTCTGGGACGTGGTCGAAGAAGAAAACCATGTTGGGGAACCTAGCCCGATGGGGCTTCTGCCAGTTGAGGATCCCCTCGACATCCTTCTCGGTAATCTTGGCAGCAGGGGACTCAACAGGATGGCGGTGGTTTTGCTGCGTCTGTCCAGACCTCTCCCTCGCTACCTTGTTCTCATAGCTTGCCCCGGTGTAGTGGCGTTTCTGGTGGAGTACTACCTGGCTCTTGGTGACGCGTGGCTGTTGTTGGGAGGGTGACTTCAACAGACGCTGGGTGCCGGTGACATTGGTGTCGAGCATCTGCTTCTTGGCCGGTGGCGGCTGACCATATTGTTCCTCTCGCTGAATCTGGGCAATGGAGCGTTTCTGTTTGGCGGCATAGCTGTTGGCGTTTGCAGCGGCAGAGGTTCTAAGTGGTGAGTTTGCAGCATTCTGGTTGGAGGATAGAGGGACTCGTCTGCTAGTGGTGGACATGGTGGAAAGGGAAAGAGAGAGAATGGTGTGGGCGATAGAGATACTGCTGCCATATAAAATGTCCTGCTCCTAATCCTATCGTAACCTCAATACGACCATGGTATATGGAGGTGGCTGTTGAGGAATTTTTGATATGATAAGTGAGTTCGAGTATAAGTAACTAGTCGGTTGATTGGTCGTCTAGGTGACGCCTATTTTGTCCGAGGCTGGATATAATAGGGTAGGTAACTATGATTCAAGCCAGCTTGAGGCTCTTTCCCGTATCACAGGCCTCTCTTAACAGGAAGTGAGGTGAATTGGCGTTATACGGTTGGTAGATAGATGGTGTGCACCAAGTAACCTTAGGAGTAGGTGCGGTGTTAAGAGGGGTCGGGTTCTGGGCCTGGTCTGAGCCGAGCTTTGCACTGGGCCACGGCACGCGACTTTGACGAGACGTGACACAACCAAAACACGACACGAGAACACGGTCGAATATCCCGGGATTAGGAAGACATTGAGAGCGAATTGAACGAAAAAAGCGATTTCAATACGATCAATGGATCCGAAGACACGAGAAATAAGACCTCGGATGGCTTGAAGAAGCTTTGGAAAGACGGAACAATGAGTGAGGGCTCGGATGGGTTGGGTGGAAGAGTCGTCAAATTGCGTCTAAAAGTCGAGGTAAATTAGAGTTACCAGGGGGAAGGGAAGCTCTGGGCATGGATGACGCTAGCACTAACAATTTTCTTGGGACTGACATTTTGACATCAACAAACAAACGGCTGCACGGGGCCCCATCTCTCTGCTAGTTCACAGTAAATACTGCAAGTAAATAGTGCTAACTACTTAGCCACCCCACTAAAACCCCACTACAACCTTGCACCGAACAGCAGCACAGCAACCAAAGGCAGCAGATACCTACCTAACCATAACTCTCATGAGTTTTCTGGGTTGGGGCTGAAAAGTAACGATTTGAGCCTCTGAACAGCCACATCCGTTCTTACACCCACAACCAACCAGAACGATGGGCTCTGGTCCCATGTATATACATTGGCACACATAACCAGGCCAAAATCATAATGAAGCGCAGCCAACTGCCATTGAGGCAGCTAAGATGCCATATCAAACACCGCGCCCTCCCAGCTTGCCCGCACCTTCCCAAACAGCATCAAGCTGGGATGTCCTGGATAGCCACAGCATTGAGACCATGTCGCCCGAATATTAGCACAGTCCAACAGAGACGCGCATATTCCACGGTAGGCGTGCCGGCGTCACAGCTGCTCTTCGGCCAGCCCGTGCACGAGACGCACCCGCACCTGCTTGCGCCGGGGGAGCTGACGCCGGGGATAACGGCCGTCGAGTACCACGAGCGGCGGGCGGCGCTGTGTGGGGCGCTGCCGCCCGGCTCGGCCGTGCTGCTGCCCTCGGCGCCTGTCAAGTATCGCTCGGGCGCCGTGTTCTACGCCTTCCGCCAGGAGACTAACTTCCTGTACCTAACAGGCTTCTCCGAGCCCGAGTCGATCGCCGTGCTGCGCCGCACCGGCGAGGCGCCCGGCGACTACGTGTTCTACCTGTACTGCCGGCCGAAGGACGCGCGGGCCGAGCAGTGGAGCGGGCCCTGGAGCGGGGTCGACGCGGCCCGGGACGTCTGGAATGCGGATGAGGCCGGCGATATCGGCCGTGCCGAGCACCTGCTGCCGGAGGCGCTGCGGGGCGTCAGCAAGATCTTCACGGACGCCGAGCTCACGAGGCACGGCGTGCCAACCAAGTTTGGGAACCTGATGCGGGCAGTCGCGCCGGGCGTCCAAACGGCGCCGCTGCGGCCGCAGGTCAACGAGCTGCGGGCTGTCAAGTCGCCGGCGGAGGTTGCCAATATGCGACGCGCGGGCCGCGATTCCGGGCGCGCCATTACGGAGGCCATGCGGCGGCCCTGGCGGTACGAGAAGGACCTAGCGGCGTTCCTCGAGTACCGGTACCAGACGGCGGGGCTCGACGGCTCGGCGTACATCCCGGTGGTGGCGGGCGGGCGGCGCGCGACGCTGATCCACTACGTGCAGAACAGCGCCGCCCTGAGCGAAAACGAAAACGAAGACAACCTCGTGCTCGTCGACGCCGGCGGCGAGTACGGCGCCTACGCGACGGACATCACGCGCACGTGGCCGAACAACACGTCGGGTCGGTTCTCGGCGGCGCAGCGCGACCTGTACGCGGCGGTGCTGCGGGCGCAGCGGTCGACGGTGTCGCTGTGCCGCGCGAGCGCGGGCCTGTCCCTGGACAAGCTGCACCACATCGCCGAGACGGCGCTGCGGGACCAGCTGCACGACCTCGGGTTCCGACTCGCGGGCGACGACATGAGTCGCCTGTTCCCGCACCACCTCGGCCACTACGTGGGGCTCGACGTGCACGACGTTCCGGGCTACCCGCGCAACGTGCCGCTGCGCGAGGGCCATTGCGTGACCGTCGAGCCCGGCGTCTACGTCCCCGACGAGGATCGGTTCCCCGAGCACTTCAGGGGCATGGGCATACGGATAGAGGATACCGTCTGCGTCGGCGATGACGCCCCCCTGATATTGACCACAGAGGCCGTCAAAGAGATCGAGGATATCGAGGCCCTGAGGGACTGATGCGTCGTTGGACGATGTGGGTTGGGCTTGGTTACTGTAAGATACGAGCGTTACATGTATCCATTGTAACGGCCGTCATGGCAGGCATACCAGGGATAGACATGGGCATATTACGATTATACGGCAGGTCAATGACCATACACGATAGAAAGGCGCAGACATAGAACGACAGTCATGAGCAGTCAAAGCAGCTTGTGCTGTTATACTTCGACAAGATCTCGCAAACCTTATGATTGAAAGGTAGGACGCGCTATAGATGGCCTAAACAAATGACGCGAAATAGTGAGTTTACGGAACGTGATAGCGAAGCACTAAAAGGGGAATAACCTTGAGCCGACGAGCTACTTGGTTTTTTTTGGGCGAAATAATCGAGAACTTTACAGCTATCTACAAAATTACTAACTATAAGAAAAGCACGACGCTCCGATCAACCATGTCCAACTCTGTGGGCTTATGCTAAAACACTACCATTATGTCCCTTGGTATATAAAGTTCACCGAGAAAAAACCCCGGCTCTGCCCGTCCCCTCTGACCCATCCGGGAGCATAAAGAGGAGCCTCAAGAACACCAACGCCATAGAATCATAACACGGCAACTGCCGGTGCTGCCACAGCCACACAAGATCTTGCGCCACAGCACCACCACACAACACGGCACGAAAGTTGGATATCCGCACTACTCCTCCTTCGCAGCGCCCTCCTCTTCGTCCTCTTCGTCCTCCTCAAGTCCCCAGTCCCTGAACCCGGTGCCCCTAATCCAGCTGACGCCCTTCCGCCATCCCCTCTCGCGGATAGCCCTGGCGTCCCTCTCGTGGACGGCGCCCGTGATGGCGAGCGCCAGGACGAAAATCCAGAGGTCGCCGCCGCGCATGGCCCTCCACCAGCGGCGCTTGACGCCGACCTTCCAGAGAGAGTCTACGCTCGCGCGCGCGCTGTATAGGAATATAGGGCGGCCCTGGCGCCGCTCGACGAACGCCCAGAGGCCGGCGAGGAACCCGCCGAGGAAGAAGCGCTGCGTAGGCAGGAAAGTGCGTGGCAGATAGGCTTGGAAGAAACAGATGCTGGACCAGGCCGTCGATATGGCGCCCGTGGCGAAGGTCGAGAGGCGCAGCGCTCGCGACAGGAGTTGCTTGAAGAGGTAGAGCGGCGAGTTGTACAGGAGCTTGTACTTCGGGAGCATGAGGAGGGAGTAGAGGAGCACGAAGAAGCGGCCTAACCGTGGGAACGAGCGCGCCCAGAAGGTGATATAGGTCCGCAGGCAGGACGGGTCCGATGGGTGGAGCGTGGCACAGCTCAGGGATGTGATGAGCGGGTGTGCCCGGTCGGTCAGGGGTGCCACTGCCGTAAGGGCCGGAGGCAGTGTGGGCTGGTTTGGGAAGAGGGTCGGTGAAACGTAGGGTCTGTTATGACTGTCAGAAGGCATATAACAACCGGAGCTTAAGATGGATACGTACGGCCAGTTCAGTTTGGCCATCCGGGCCAAGTTATCCGCAATATCCCAGGGGCCGGGCCAGCGGACGCCGGCGGGTAGGTTCTCGGGCGCGCTGTGAAGATACGTCGACGTTCCCTTCCAGAGATAATCGACAAGGCCTGTTGGTGAGCATTCACGATCAAACACAGCCGCATGGAGGAGTTGCCCAACAGCGAAAGGTTGGAGAAGCCAACTGCCCCACCACCAGGGTCTTTCACGCTTGACCAACCCTTTTCCGCCTGTTCGGGTTTTCCATCCCCAGATCGCACCCTCGTCCTCCAGCAGGTTCCAGCCGAATTCCAACGCCCGAAACATGGCATAGATGGCAACTGATACGCGGAGTTGAGCGGATGGGTAGATACCCAGAGCGAGACCCGCCAGGCTGGCGCCTATCGCCGGCGCATACGGCGATGTTAACGTCATGGAGGTTCGTGGGTTGCGATCGCGGAACGGTGCAGCAGAGGGATCCAAGAGGTGGGCCCGAAGTCGATTAAGGAAGCGGAAGAGTAGGCGGTACAGTAGGAGGATGGTAGAGAGCGACAGCGATAGGCGGAGGGTTGTCGATTTGTAGAAAGATTCCCTCTTCTTCGTCGTTGCAGCCCTACGAGACGTTATTAGCGGTTCGCGAGCTGGAAACCTCTTCACCCCCATCTTCCGGGTTAGACTTACTCTTTCCCCCCTTTCAGCCGGGCCATGGCCACCTCGTACGCTTTCATTCCGAGTCCAGTCGCGATGAAGACGCGCAGCGCGTGCCGAATGGCGCGCGCATTGTAGGTATCTCCGCCCGTCCTACTAGAATCCTTGACGATGCTATCCTCTCTGCCTTTGCCTTTACCCGTGTCGCGCCGCGAAATTGAACTCCCCCGTGAGCCAGTACCCTCCATGTAGTTCTCCACGGCATTAACGCTGGGCATCCTCTTCTTCAAAAGGCGGGATCGCGACAAGACGTATTTATGAAGTTTCTCATACTCCCGCGCCGAAATGGTGTACCTCAATGCATTGCGGAGAATTGGATCGGCGGGCGTCTTCGGCTTGGATTTGGACCCTGCTCTAGGGCGCGACACGACGTCGGACTCGGGGATCTCGAGCGCGGAGAACGCAGGCAGGCTCGATGAACCCGCCTCTGACGCCATGATGGGCTGGGCGCTCAGGATTAGGCTGTCCTGACTCCCAGGGCTTGGTGTAAGAGCTTCCGGGCTCTAATGAATAGCTCGGAATGAAGGAGGAGGCGTCGGAACTTCGCAGAAACCGCCCCCTTAATCTTCTAGAGCTGGCTAGTAGAGCTCGAGCTTCGACTCTTGATCACGATAAGGCACAGCTCGAAAGAGGTCAGTTAGCATTGGGTTGCTGTGGGGTATCGCAAAACCAGGGACCAGGTATGGCTTGCTGAGTCCATGCAGAAAGAAGTCGGGTAAGTCGGAATGAAGGAGCCACGACAAGTTCACACGTGAAGATGCCTCGGCTGGGAATCTACGCTTTGCCCCATCCCACGCGGACAATGACTGGAGCAATCGGGGAAATGAGGTAGGGCTGGAATTTGGATCCTGAAATGGCAACATCAACATCCACTTTAACGATCTTGGCATATACCCAGTAAAATACGATGTGCACAGACCACCAACACGCTAAGGTACGTCAAGTCCCCTATGACGCCATCAATTCTAGCGGTTGTGAGGCTGACCTGAGTTAAGTACTTAGATACCTACATATATAGGTAATTATCCCACGGGGTTACTGGACCATTCTTCCCCTAGTCCCTCGTGCATTAAAGAAGCAACCACAGCACAGAAACCAGGCGCTACTTACCAGATAAGAGGGACTTTCGAGGTGTTCAGGCGATTTCGTTTAGAACTGGCCCCCCTACGTTTACAGCAACTTTGAGCAATAAAGATTATGAGGTACCTAGCGCCTGAGGATGTTTAATAGAACAAAAGCCAATGTGCGTGATAATACGAGGGTTACCATGAGGTTCGACAAGTTTCAAAGTCATTCAACTGTCTAGTCGGTGGCCGTTGCTTCCCCCAGGAAAATAAAGGTTTAATGCCCTCAGAATTCGCATTCAACACGCCGGCCCATATATACCTAGGTGTGTAGGTAGGTCCCCATGTCTTCCCTTCTTCAACCAGACTATCCCAAACACGATTACCGCAACGGGACACTGCCCATGCGTGTTGACCACTTACGCTGTTTTCACCTACCTCCGACTCAAGCTCCAGCAAGGGCAGCGGAAATGGCAGAAGACACAGTTATCCCCCGGGGAAGGCAACAGTCAGCCGAAAATCTTGGCAATAAGTTTGTCCACTTTGCACAACTTCCCCCAGAGATCCGACTCATGATATGGGATATCGCATTTCACGAATATGGCTATCTTCAGGTCATTCCTTGGGGAAACAACAACGCGCCTAACTGGAGCAACCATAAGAGCTTCGGCCCTTTCCCCAACAACGATGGATACTGTTCTTCTGGGAAGCGCAGACAGGCTTCACCACTGCTGCTAGTTAGTCACGAGGCTCATGCAGCAGCAGCGTCACAGCAGCTTGGACATCTGGAGATCACTTGTCCTCGCCAAGAAAGCGTCCTCGTCCCCGTAAGCCATGGTTCTGACATGTTCTACTTTCCTGGCCCCCTCACCTTGCCGGCATTGTTCGGAGGCATCCTTAACCTTTCGTACACCGACAAACTCGAGAGGCTAGCCATTACGATCTGCGGCAGCACTATTCGCGATAAGGCATATCTCGACGAAGACCAGTTTGAGAACGCTATTCGAGGCCTGCCAAAGTTACGCCAACTCTTTCTCGTTGTGGATAGCCTCTTAAGTGTCGGGGGTTTCGGCCCTGGCTACGTGCGGCTTGCCGCTCTCCCAGAAGGTTGTCCCGATCATGTTCGTAGCCGGACAGCTTTGCGGAAGTACATCGCGGACCAGCACGATGATGGTTTCGGTTTCTCGGACTATGAGCAGTTCACTCGACGATGGCAGTGGCCAGTCAGATTGCGATCTCCGACGGGAGGGTCTGGGGAGGTAGCTCTTTTCAGGGAGGTCGATTCGTACTGCAAACATGCCGTGAACAGAGCCACTCAGATTGCAGATAAGCTTCGGAGGGACATCGATGTCAAGCTTGTTGTTGATCTTGACCGGCATGCCTACCAAGTACAGCGCAGAACCATGAACCAGGGACCACCCTTGAACCGCGGACCGTGGGAGTATGAAGGCAGCGACATGAACTTTCGGCGTACGAATATTACGCCTTGGTATGATTGGATCTGGCAATAGGGGAGCCCGTGAAGATGGCAGAGCATCAGCCTGATGGTGGAGAGATATATTCATATTGGGTGAATGTATCCTTCCGCCGGCCCTCGCGTCAGCGCTATTCACGCATAAATTCCAGGCCTAGCCTGCAATAGTTGAGAGTCGAGCTAGGTCAGTATGCGGGCAGGACGTTGGCAGATCATAGGGGCCTGAATAGAGGCACAAAACGGGAGATTGGTATGTAGGGCATAACAATGCACCCGTTATGGTCTGTGACTACTAAGTGTGTAACTATAGCAATGCTGAAACGCTCGTGAGAACTGGTTTCTGCGAGCGACTGACTGGATCAATCTGGATAAATCCTAAGTTGATTTGCGCACATGCTATATAGGGAGTCGCTGCCGAGCTTCGAAGGCCGAGGGGTCCCATCGTAGTCTTTCTTCATGAGGATATCGCTGTAATAATCGGTTGCCGCAGGTCTTACTCGAAAGGATGACTCGCTGGTATCAGTCGATCTACCCTCTACCGACCCGAAGGCAGTTTCACCCCGAATGTAGTGTCCTAATAGCTTCCGTCGATAAGACCCCTATATCTAAGACAGCTTGACGTGTCCAGAGGCTATCTTTGAGTGACGAAGTTATTCGCGAAGACCACCCACGCACCGAACCAAGCTGGTCGTCTCGTTCACCGTATTGCATCGATACAAGCGGGGCGGGTAGGATAGCTAGGACTGAACGCAGCGCGATGCGCGACGGGGGGCGGGTTCGCCCGGAGGCAATGTGAATGGCCCATGAGGGGAACCGGAAGGTTCTCCTGACCTCCCTGTCGGCACTAGGAGGCAAACCTTGCTGTAACCGTCGAGCGGAGTTCCTAGCTCGCCCAACTGCCGCGCCCAGATCTTAACGACCTTGCGTGAGAGATCGGAGACTTGCGAAGATCTGGGGGGACCCAACATTGATCTGCATGACTTACCTAGGTAGTGGTAACGCGGTGCAGGACGGAAGCGGTGCCGGTACGTCTGCATATGCAGGTAATAACAACCCCCTTGTTTGCCCTACTAAAACAAGGCCGCGCGTATACATACAGACGATCTGGCGCACGGGAGCTTCCGCAGGTACCCCCGGGGCCCGCAGTCACATTCGGCAGAGCTGCTCGCGCGACATGAGGTACAGCAGCAGACTGGTGAAACGCCGAGGTTCCTCCGCAAGTTCGCATCTACAAGCCGTACCAAGGATGCAATCATGCCTTGAAGAAATATCCGGGCACAGCGAGATAGATGGCGAAGGGGACAGAAGATAGACGAAGGTCCGCGTTCGTTTTCACAAAGCAACGGGCGTATAGAATGTCCGCTGGCGAGGGGGCCCGTCGTAGCGTGTTGTGCCACCGAATCGAACAGAACCGGGACGACACTGAAGAATTGGCGAGTTTGGTATGAGATTGCATCGAATGTCCCCGTTAGCCGCGACGCTTTGTGTAATAGACTAATGTCGCGATCCTGGGTCTGCGACCCCCTTTTGATTGTGTGTCAGACCCACGGGGGAATGTCACGACACTGGTAGTCACGAAATAGGGGGTTGCCGTTGGGACCGATGGAAGGGCAATAGGGGCGGTCGTCGGAGCTCGCCGATAATCGGTTTGCAGCGCGCCGCTTTCCACGCAAAATTTTCTAGGCAGCGAAGAATTTGCGGGTCCCGTGGCTGGTATTAGCATCACCTTTGTTAGCTTTCGTCTAGTAATTGAAAATACCTGCCTAAGCTGAAAAAAGCAATTATACACGATTGGGTTTACCTAACGGCACCCACCGAGGCGACTACGTAATATACCGCCGTTCGGGACCGGATCGAAGACCTTATGTAGGCTAGATGGATAGTGGGAAGGGACTGCCCGCTCAAATAAGATCGGCTTTGAAGATAGATATTACAGGTATTTAGGTAGTTGTCGAAGGAGTCTTACGCTTTAAGTGGGGATCCGAGCCCCGCCAGCAATACCGCCCACCAATTTCGACGCGGCAGCGAACGCGGCTTGCCGGAGAAGCGGATGCCGATCGTTTCGGGTTGTCGCGATCATTACTCATTGCGCACGGGCATATGTTCGGCGCCGTGGTTATCTTGCTAACCTCCATGCCCTACTTATGTCATGACTGCATAGCTGTACTACAGCAAATTGGCTGGGCCGACTGCGAAGCGCAACGGCAGGGTAATGGCGTCAACTGGCCCAAAATATTTCAGGACACTCTGGGCTATCGAGGTGATTCGTCTATACTTAGCGCTGATAATAGTCCGGCATTTCGTATTCGGGATTCTGTTGGGACGGCGGTCTTGTATTGTTTAGCGGCAGGTGGTCCCGAAACGGCCCCGGAAAGGTTCGACTTCGTTGATCTAAGTCCTAAGCTCGAATCCGAAGGTAATCGAGCTCCCTCGGCTGAGCCTCCCTCGCATTTACATGTCTTAAACCCTGGAGCATATTGCCCGGAAATTTATCAATTCTACTCCCGCCGGCGGCTTACATGTGAAAACTCGTCAAGCCGGTCACGGCGATGCGTGGGGTCAAATATTTCCCTAATCGGCAGCACTTACCTAAATAAAAGTTTTCTAAGAGAAAGCTAAAAATCACCGACAGGAAATTGACGAAAGCGAATTGCTCGGGAGAAGGATAGGATTTTATCTAATAGTCCTACAGATTCCCATGATTCTTTTTAGATTCAACGTGGTTCGCCAACGCTCGAGAGTATCCCCAAGTGCGAGAGGCTGAATCTGGCCCTGATGGATCTGCACAGCTGTACTTATTTGTATTTTTGGGGGTGATCTCTGCAAGGTCAGAGCCCTAAATGCCCAATCACTGCGGAGTCCTTCCAGGGCTGTAACGGCCCCAACCAATTATGGCGGGTTATGTCTCGCTGGCTGCAGTCGCTTCAGCATGCCTCATACGATCTCCTCCTTCAGCCTTGTGAATGGTCTGATATCTGACATGACAATGCAGCAAGGCACCCCACACGCTTCTAGTCCCACTGCCAGATGTTGTGGGGCCTTGTAGCTTGACCCACACCGGGGGCAAAATGTCAGGCCATCTTTTGCAATTCTCTTGGCCTGCGCCGAATCTCGACCATGCAGAAACCATGCAGAATTCCCGGTGCGAATCAGACCATTTTTCATGCCGGCTCTTTGTACCATCACATATTAACGAGCTGGCCAAATACTTGTCGCGTCAGACAGGCCTTTCTATTACCCGCTGGAACCCTGCAAGATGCTGCGAAAAACCTCAGAACTATAACGACTGGAACTCATGAGGGTGGAAGAGAATGCTGTTGTTGGGGCATGTTGTTGTGATGCTGTTTCGATGTACGCTGGCGGCCACTGCCACCTACGTACATACATGTGAGAGTATGCTGGAGCTTGGGCTTTGCAGATACGAAGGATGTATTGTATGTGAGTAAATAGGGAAGAATCATTATTCATTATTATCGGTCGAAGGGGAAATCCCCTCTCGAGCCATGCCAGCTCTGGGGAGGGATGCAAGCGCTCTGGGAGCATCTAACCGCGTAGCTAACTGTGCCAAAGGGCCACGAGGCCCAAAATCTTCCGAACATGCGTCTCGTCGTCACTTGGATCGTGTTTTATCGGAACGCCCACCGGAATCCTGTCAACCTGTATCCTCCGTATCAGGCCACCAGATCGGTCTCCACCACCCATCTTCGGGCGGTCTCGCCCATGTCTGTCGGTGAAGTCCCGTCGGGTTGAGCATCGTTCCATTAGCTTTTAACTCTCTATCAGCCTTTCGCTGTTCCCGTCGTTCGTTCCTTCTATCGTCATCATCACCACCAGTATCACCAACAAAAACCATCTAACTACATCTTAGTCTTCCCATTCATCTAAGTGGAGTAACCAGTGGCGCATACATTTCACCATCAACCTCCGCCATCATCAACACCAACTTTCTGCACTACCCAATCTAAGCATCATCGTACCACGAACAACCATCTGTTATCGCTTTGGTATCTACAGTGAGTAGCACAATTTTCTTTCTCGCTATCTCTCTTTCACATTCATCGACTTTGAGGCAGCCCCCATTTTTGGTCTAGCTCTTGCCCAAACCTTGCCAAGCCTGCCTATAGACTGCCAAGAACTTTCCCATATCACGATTCCAACCCAGCACACGACTGCACAAGTTCAGAGCCGACTCTCTTACCTCCGTTGTGAAACCCACGAATTTTACAGACAATAAAGGTCTTCTTTATTCAAGAAGAGAGATGCTAAATATCGCGACTAAGCAGAGACGACTTCGTTGCATCGAGTTCCAGGACTCGATATGGACAGTGGTGTCATGACTGACATCGGAACTTATTCAAGCGCCAATAACAAGGTACCGTACGGCCGGTCTCGATATATAGCTGGCGTTGTCGCCGCTGGGGCACCTTCAAATAGCCTCTAACATCCCCTAGGCTCTAGATTCTACAGAGAAGTCTTCAAGCTCTATCAGCCAATTGTCTCCACCTAGCTTCTGGGACAACTTAGACAACTCTGTCAGTTCGAGCCTCTTGAGCTCACCTCAGCCCACCAGTGCCATCACCAGCCTGTCCGGTTCCGAGCCGGCGCGGGACCAATCCTGCAAGTTGAAGGACGACAAGACCCCCAAGCGGCATTCGACGAAGAAGAGGAAGTGTTCGGACTCTAGGAAGCAAGACCTTTCCGCCCTCGACTGCTCAGATTATTGGTTGCGCTTCGACAGTGACAGCGAGAGTCTATATCACGCCGCGGCGGAGCAGGACACCAACGACAAGTCCGAAGTCAAGTAAGTCTTCGCTATCCGCCAAGACAATGGTGGCTACCGCTTTCCATCGCTGACTATTCCCGAACCTGCAGAGACTAACTCAAAATTAGATTGTTCGATTGGATCCAACCTTATTCCAGGGCCTCGTCTGTCGGAACAACCGGCAGCTTCAACAACCTGGCTTTCCAATCGTCTTCCGAGAACTCCGTTGACGATAGCGCCTTGGAACACGCGCTGTCGGACGAGGAGGAGCTTTTCTCAATGGCACTCGGGGACGGCCTGAAGGCGGAGTCGCCGATAAGTGCGATCGAGGCTCCGGAGAGACTATACTCCACACCTCTCAGCTGGGAAAGGCCCCAGCCGGGTCTCCATATGGACGCATACCTTCCCCAGAATATTCCGTTCAACGACCCGGAGCGGCAAAGACTACTAGCCATCGCACTGGGTTCCGGCCAAACTCCGCCTCAACAACAACAACAACAACAACAACAACAAAGCGTAGCCCCGTCAACAGGGATGGACTTCCGCTTCGGCATGAATCAGAACTCAAATGCCGCGGAAGAGAGCAGGCGCCACGAACCCGAACCGAAACGCGCCGCACCCAGACCACGGATGCCGTCTCGCACCAACTCAGCCGGGAACATGGAGAAACCCAAAGAAAAGCCTAAGAGCAGCGACAGGGCAGCACATAACGACATTGAGCGCAAGTACCGCACCAACCTCAAAGACAGGATCGCCGAGCTTAGGGATGCGATACCGTCACTGCGTGCCATTCCGGAAGACGGCGACGATATGGCGTCGACGAGGGTAGCACCGAAAGTCAGCAAAGTGAGTTTCGAGACGCAGTGCCGATGTCTACTTAAGAGTGACACTAACACGTTTCAGGGTACGGTTCTATCGAAAGCCACAGAATACATACATCAGCTTGAGCGGAGGAACCGTTCTATGGCCCAGAAGAACGAGGAATTGGCTCGGCGATTACAAGCTTTCGAACAGCTAGTTGGCGCCACCGCAGCAGGACAAACTTGGCCCCCGCAACCCTTTGGTGCTCCTATCTTCAACCCGAGACCTTTCCCTTAGTGTATAGGATGGATCAAGTCCAGCCGTGAGGAAAACGACATCAATTCCGCTTATCATTGACGCCAACATATCAGAAACCTTAACCACCACAATCCTCTATCAACGACCTCAACGACGCCACCACATTCGAAGAAGTTGTACGAGCCGAGACGGCGATAACCCGACGACCACTTACCATTCGACTTACCGAGGACACCGACACATGTCCGGTGTTGAGCCGACGAGGACTGCTTCCAGCAAGGCCCGAACACCTCTAATACATATGGTCGGACTCGACGCATCACTTCAACTCTAGCCGCATAAAATATCACGAGCTTTTAGAGATACCCGTGCTGAGATAGCTAACAGCATTTCATTCCATTGGTGCAGTAGAACAGTCGGTCTAGAGCGGGTTGTATTTTGGAGTAGAGGAAGTTGCTGTCCCTTTTCTGGGGAGTTCCCAAGGGGAGATTACGAATCATGGAGTTATGAAACGGATGGTTGGGCCGTTTAGGACCTTTTGCAGGGATGCGTATGCTGAGGTTATGAGAGCAAGGGGTAGGGGATATTGGGGCAAAAAAAGTATTCGGATGGCTTGCTCTGTTTATTGTATGACACCTATCACCATTCTGCCGGTCCTGGCAGCGAATCAAAATTTACCACATCAACCACGATGTGGTTTTCACACCATGACATAACTGTATCAATTGACTTAACGCGAACGAAAATTTTATGGGTGTTGGCGTTCGACGCAATAATGAACCATATCAAATGGAACTACACCTTAACAAAACTATATGGATGCTTGCAGTTATATTACATCGCTTTGAACTGTTGGAACAGGGGTTAACTAGGGGTAAAACGACCCGCATTTCTGTCTATATTGCTACCTAGTCTCCAACCCCTCCAAACTGGCCACTCACTATGGAATCTGACGAGACACTCCAAATGGGTAATCCGATGTCTCTTGACCAGGAAGGCTTTGGGCATGAATGCTTGGCCCCCTTAAGGTCTGTTGGCTCTAAGCTTATGTCTTAATTATGTGATAAACTACTGTTAGCGCACATTTTAGCCTTGGTGCAGAGCACCAGAAAAGACCAAGTATTAACCGAAAACAACGACTACGGTGTGTTACAGGGATCACTGGGACAAAACCTAAAATTTATGAATACGTACACGCCCGGGTAAATTTAAGTGCAATTTTAACAAATTAAGCAAAATTCAGTTATTAGCTTAACCGAATTATGTTTAAATAGCTAATAACACAGCATAGCACAGGCCCGTACAAGCTTATGCGGGGTTGTACGGGTTTTTACAGCTTTATAACAACTTTATCATCCCAGAAATAATTTAATTAATTAAGTACGCGTTTTATTACGCTTAATCTTACTTTATTACCCAAGCTTTCGCTGTATCCAGCTTTACTTACTTTTACAATAGCTTGCCTAATTAATTATGTCCAGTTTTTCCGCGAATATCCCCAATTTATTACTTGCCCGGCCTGTAAGCAGTTATTTGTACCGGTTGTCGACCTTACCTTTTTACCGCCATCTTCGCCTACCTCCGGCCACCCTGTACGACCTTAAATTACTACGGCTATTTCTGCTCCAGCTACTATTACGTCCCATAAACCTTTTACCTTTGCAGAAACGGTTTAACTGGCTAAACAGGAACGTACCAAACCGCTAAAAGCTAAATCCGAGCTTAAATTAATTTCTAACGATATTATTATCGTGTGACGGCTATAGGCTTAACCAATTATTAAACCTAGTCGTACGGTTTATGTTGGCAGTGGTATCGTGGGAATCTGAGCAATAAGGCGATAGTTACGTCTGGTAATAGCAGATGTAGATCTGGGTAACCAATTGTTAATTGTAAGCTGGTATTATCTAACCTAAACTATAGGAAATAATAAGTGTATATATATTAGTCTTGGCTTAATAGATTTAAACCGGCTTAAACCTGATTACAGTAAGCAACCTTTTTGAGTTTATTAAGCCCCTTTAAGCTATTATCCTGGCTCAACCGGCTTAAGGCGTTAAGCCCTTATTAATTCAATCAAACATATTAAGCTGGTTTAAGCCAGTTACGTAATTTGAGATCCACATCGGAGATGTGTCCCATTACCTCCGACCGTCTGCTAATCGAGCCAAGGCCTTTGGCCATAATACGATTTCCCTTTTTCTAAGATCTTTGCCCTTAAAGATTAATTTGTTTGTTGCATTTGTTTGGTAAGTAACTTTCCCTTTTTTATATCACTTTTTTATCTTTTAACCGTTATGTTAAGTCGTATCGAAAAGCAGAAATCCCGCTAACGTAAGAACGCCTTAGCTTTGTTAAAGCGAATTGGTCGTCTTGGGTTCGATATGTTATCTTTTTCTTGTTCCGCTGCAAATATGAAAACAAAACTTGCAAGGCTTATTCTGGTTCCGTAAAGTGCGCGCGTTGTACCTAGTACGGTGGTCCTTGCGACCTTTTTGGACCTTCCGAATCGGAGCACCAAAAGTTGATAGATAAAGAGGACCGTTTGGATTTCCAGGAACGTTTTGCTGAAGAGGAATTGCTTTCCGTCCAGGAACGTTTTAATAAGCACCAACGTCGTTTTATCGAATTGCAGCAAAATCTTAGTAAACTGTTTAGTCGTTTGGCCCGTTTGCGGAACCAGAAAAAATTACTTCGGAGACGTAGGGTTGAAATATTACGTAAAGGCATCGAAGGTGCGGAGGCGATGGAGGAATTCGAACGTTTAGAGCGCGAGCAATAACAGCTGGAAGCCGAAGTAGCATTAGCGCAAACTTTTATGCCCATTAACTGGCCTGGTATCGAGGGAGTTGATTTGGCGTTGCTGGATGGCGTAAACTGGAGTACTTTTAACCTTGGCGCTTCCGGTGTTGCTGGTGAAAGTTTTTCAGGAGGCGCTGGGCGCTCGTAAGGTTTTTCGCGGGTTCCTAGGTATTTTCGGAGTTTGGGTAGTTTTTCCATTTAATTAGGTATTGGGTAAGTTCCTTTTTTTTGCGTATATCCAGTATTTTTTCTGTTTCGTAGATTGGTGCATCCTTCATAACTTCCTTATCTTGATTTTGTCCTGTATTAACTTTGATCGTATCGGCTGCTGATTCCAATAGGGAAATATGAAAGACTGGATGGAGCTTGACCTTCGGCGGTAGCTCCAATTCATAGTTATTTTCTGAGATTTTCTTAGCGATCTTGTATGGGCCGATATATTTGAAATCGAGTTTTTTGTTTGGCCTTTTGGTTTGGATGTTTTTGATGGCTAGGTAAACCATTTTTCTTTCCGAAAAGGTTGGTCCTTTTAACCTTTTTTGGTTGTAGTATTTGCTTATCTGGTTGCGTACGAAATTAAGCTTTGATTTCATTTCTGCGTGCAGCTGTTTTAGCTGTTCTGATGTAAGAATTGCTTTGACGTTGGCTGGTCTATCTTTGTGTGAATTTCGATAGACTTTAGGTGTGAATCCAAAATTAGTAATTGCTGGCGTTGTTTTGATGCTTTCGTGGTAGTTAGTATTGTAGGCTAGCTGTACAACTGGTAACTTTTCGACCTAATTGTTTTGCTTGCAGTTGATATAGTATCGTAAATACGTTTCTAGCGTTTAGTTGGTTCTTTCCGTTTGTCCGTTTGTTTAGGGTTTAAATGCGCTGGATAATTTGTGATTTAGTTTAAGTTGGGCCATTAAACTTTGCCAGAATTTTGATGTAAAAGTGGTGCCTTTATCCGAAACAATTTCCGTTAGAAGTCCGTGGGTACCTAGAATATGTTTAAGGAAAATGTATACGAGTTGTTCTGTATCGGTATCCTTATTATAAGGTAGGAAATAAGAAAATTTCGTAAATCGATTAACGATTACGAAGATGCTGTTGTAATGTACTTCTGTAGCTGGGTTTTTTGACAAAAGAAGCTTGGTGATAAAGTTAAATGTGATCGAATCTTATGGTCGTTCAGCGACTGGTAAGGGTTGTAGCTTTCTGTAGGGCTTATATTGTCGTGCCTTTGCTTTGGCGCAGATATCGCATTGCCGTATAACTTTCTGTATTGTAGTTTTCATTTTAGGAAAGTAATATATCCGTTGTAGGCGTTTTAGGGTTTTGTGGATCCTTGGGTGTTTATGTACTGGGTGTTCGTATATATCCCGTATTAAGTCCTTTTGTAGGTTTTCGGGTACCTGTATTTTGTTTGTTTGGTGCTTTGCTGGTTGATTGGCATTGTATTGTTGGATACGTTGATGTAGGTTAACTGGTATCGCTCGTATTGCAGCAATTCGTCGCTGTTTTAGGTATCTTTCGGGTGTGATATCGAAGATTGTCTGCTGTACTTTGACCTTAGGTTCTTCCAGGTCAGGTCGTTTGCTAAGTGCATCTGTTCTGCCATTCTTTGATCCTTTTCGATAGATAATAACGTAATCGAATTTAGAAAGGCTTTTTACGTAGCGCAACTATTTTCCGATAAGTTCTCGTGTCGTAAAGAAATGTGTAATGTTTTTGTGATTCGTATATACCTTGATTTGGTGCATGTTGCTTTTAAGGTAATGCTTAAATTCTTTGAAGGCGTTAACGATAGCTAAGAATTCCTTATCGTAGATGGGGTAATTTAATTCGGCTTCATGTAGCTTGTAGGAATAGAACGTAATAAGGTAAAGTTTTCCTTGATCGTTTCGGTGTCCGACTATAGCTTTTAAGGCATAGTCCGAAGCATTAGTTTCTAGCTTAACTGGTCGCTTTGGGTCGTATATGATTAGTATTGGTTTATTGGTAAGGGCGTTTTTGATTTGCTGGAAAGCTGTTTCCTTTTTTAGAGTCTATTTAAAGAGTTTGTCCTTTTTGGTAAGTTCCATTAATAGCATAGCCATTTTGCTGAAATTGCGTATGAATCGTCGGTAATAATTGGCGAATCCAAGGAATACTTGTATTTCCTTGATGTTAATGGGTTATGCCCAATCCTTAACTGCTGATAGTTTCTTAGGGTTTATGCGAATTTGTCCTGGCGTAATAATATGTTCTAGGAATTCGACTTTTTGTTAGTGAAAATGGCTTTTCTTAGTATTAACTAAAAGTTTGGCGTCTTGTAGTACCTGTAAAACTTGATGAATATGTTCTTTGTGCTTTTTTTCCGTTTCCGAATAGATAAGAATGTCGTCGAGGTAGCAGATAACAAAAATATCCAGGTATTCTTTTAGCATATAGTTTATTATTCGTTGGAAGGTTGTTGGTACGTTGGTTAGTTCTATAAAAGTAACTAGGTATTCGTATAAGCCGTATTTCGTTTTAAAGGCTGTTTTTTATTCGTATCCCTCCTTAATCCGAATTATGTTGTAATTATTTCGAAAATCGATAGCTATGAACTATTTTGTTCCGTGCAAGCGATCTTTTATTTTAGTGATCAGTAATAACGGCGTTCTGTTTTTGACGGTGATGTCGTTAAGTTGTCGATAATTCACTATTAATCGAAGCTTTCCCCCTTTTTTCGGTACGAAGAACATAAGGTATCCGGCTGGTAATTTGGAACGTCGAATCCATCCTTTTCGAAGCCTATCTTCGAAGTAATCGCGGAGTACGTATAGTTTTGCATGGTTTAAGTTATATATCGGATAAAAGGCGGTACTTTTATTATTTTTAAGGATTATTTCATGGTTTTATTTGTTATGCTTTAATAATTTAGTATTAAGTTCCTTACTAAATAATTTGTCGTACTTGTAATACTGTAAGGGTATTTTAGCTATTCATTTTGGTAGCTTTTCGGGCGGTCGTTTTAGATCGTTATTTATCTGCCTGAATTTTGCTTTAAGGTTGGTAATAATACGTCGTATTTTTCGATTATATCCTTTTTTTTTAATATGTCGTATGTTTTTAGGTAATAAGGTTTTTGCCGTTTCCTTATGCCTATATTCGTTTACCTTATCGATCGAATGTTAAAATCTCTCGTTATCTGGCTTATCGTTGGAAAATAAATCGTAATTTATTTTGCAAATTTTCCAGTTAATAGCCGGGTTATATTATTCCAACTATGGTAAACCTAGGATCAAATCGAAGTTTTCGATGGCGATAACGTCGAAACTAATAATCTATCTTTTTCCTTTGATAAAGGTTTTAAGGTGATTAATCTCGTATTGGACCTATCCATCGTCGTAGTTAAAGGTTTGACCTTCGGCGTTCTCGACTTTGTAAGAGTATTTTTTGTTTTTCCATAGTAGCTGTAATTCGTTAACTATTTCTAAAGCGATGTAATTGCCTTTTGTTGCGCCGTAATCCACAAATGCGGTATATCGCTTGTTTTTGATTTGTACTTATACCGTTATAGGTTTCTTTCGTACTGTTCGCATCGCATTTAAAGCCCTTCTAAGGTATTGCTGTCCACCTTTATTTCTGCCAGCCTGGGGCCCCATTACAGGTGGCTTGGATCTTTTGGGCTGTTTTCGAATTGCTAAATTCTTTCTCCAAGTCTTTTATTCTCGTCTTGGATCTATTTTAACTGCTGCTTTTGTCGGCGTAGCGTTGCTGTTAAGTATTCCACTTGGTTCTGGAACGTTTCTCTGGTGATGTATTCTGGCTTTGGGGTTTTCCAGCTCGAAAAGGAGCGAATTTCCTCCTGTATAGCTGATCGCTTTTCTGGGTTTTCCGTAAAGGCTAGCTAAATTTGTAGATCGGTGATCATTTTCTGGCAATGCTTTTCCGCTGTTCTTTGGATTAGTTTTTTCTGCGTCTAGTGATCGTATCATTCGTAATAGCATTAGGGTTTATATGTAGGGCAGTGCTTTCCTTCTGGCCAGCTCCTGGTGGCTGCCAGCTCGTCGATCTTTTCCATTGTTGCGGCTTCTCGTATATGGCGATACCATTTCTGATCCCTAGGATCACTTCTAGTTCGATTTTTGAAATCGAAGCCTTATCGCTACATACGCATAATTCGTTACGCGATATATTTTTTCTCATCTTCGTATACCTCGCACTGCGGTCGTCGACAGCTGATCGCGTGGAGCTTTCCGTGCCGATCGAGTTCTCCTGGGTACAGGTTTTCGTCCCATCCTTAGTATTTCTTTAGCCATGCGTTAAGCACTGACTGGTTATTTTTCTGTTGCCGTTTTTGCTATGCACGGGTAGGTAGCTTGTTGTCGTTTAGCTCTTTCCATCCCTCGTGCTCCTGTAGCTATTGGGTAACAGTAAGTCTAGTAGTTTTAGCTTTTTTAGCCCTTTTGGCTTCTGCTTAAGCTAGCTTTTTCGCTTTTCTTATTCCCTGTCGCACTTTTGGTAAAGGGTTATCGTTATTTTTGGCGCGGATTATATTAATCGTTTTTCTGTCGCCAGATTCCTTCTTGTGTTAATTTTTAGGAACTGGAGCCCAATGTACCTTTTTCGGGCTTCTGCACTTTCGCGCAATATATCCGGGTTTACCGCAGTTATAGCAAATAACGGATTTTTTATTTTTCGACTGGATGGCCCCTAGTTCTATAGGTCCTGGTTAAGTTCTATAGGAGGTAAAAGGCGTAGGGCGTTTTCGGCCTTAATTAGCTCCTTGGAATTTGGACCGTAGGGCAAACTGTTTACGTTGTTCTTGTCGTCGTTCAAATTATCAATTGTCGATTTTTACAGCCTTAGCGATGTATTTGTCGAATACGCTGGGTCGTTCGATTTTGATAATTTCGTCCTTGATATTGTCCTTTAATCCTTTGTAAAAGACGTCGATCAGGGTGTCGTCTTTATCGTCGACCCATCCTGCCTTGGATATAAGGTTTCTGAACTCGACGGCGTATTTGGAAGCTGGTCCCTTTTGTTTAAGCTGTAAAAGGTTCTATGCGGCCTTTCGTTTTGCGTTTAGGTTGTCGAAATTGTCCTTAAGCTTTTGTTCGAAATTAACGTAACTTTCGAAAATTTTTTTGGTAGCCGTTTCTTAATCGTTTTTTACATTCTCCAGGTAATCGCGCAACGTAGGTTTAAACCAACTTAAAGCGTCCCCTTTTAGGAACCCTGCCATAATAAGGATCCTATCGGCGTCACCTTCGATCCTTTCCAGTCGTAGATATACTCTGGTCTGGGTTAGGAAGCCCTAAACGCTTCCTGTACCATCGTAAGGTTTAGATTTCTTGACTTTAAGTTTTGAAGTAACAGCTACTAGTACCGAATCGACTAGGGCGGCAGCTTAAGCAGTGAGCTATTAAACATGGGCCTTAAGCTGCTGGACGCGTTTTTGCAGCTGCTAGGTAAGGGTAGGAACGGTGGCTTTGGCGCTGGTCGACATTCTAACAGTATTGAATATTGCTCAAAGTCTGACGGTACTATTGAACAAAAGCTTGCAACGTATAACGGCTATGGGCTTAACCAACTATTAAACCTAGTCGTACGGTTTATATTGGCAGTAGTATCGTGGGAATTTAAGCAATAAGGCGATAGTTACGTTTGGTAATAGCAGATATAGATTTAGGTAACCAATTGTTAATTACAAGCTGGTATTATCTAACCTAAACTATAGAAAATAATAAGTATATATATATTAATCTTGGCTTAATAAACTTAAACCGGCTTAAACCTGATTACAGTAAGCGACCTTTTTAAGTCTATTAAACCCCTTTAAGCTATTATCCTGGCTTAACCGGCTTAAGGCGCTAAGCCCTTGTTGATTCAATTAAACACATTGAGCTGGTTTGAGCTAGTCACGTAATTTAAGACCCACATCGGAGATATATCCCACCACCTCCGACCGTCTGCCAATCGAGCCAAGGCCTTTGGCCATAACATATCGTCTTATACATTAACAAGGAATACTTAATTAATTATATATCTTTAAAGATCCGGAAGATTAAAAATATTACTAAAAGCTAAATTATATCCGTCATGCTCAAAGCCATTAATATTTTCTACGATAATCATAAAGCCTTTATTAAGCATATATTTATTAAATAAAATAAAATAAAAAATACCGCCAGGTAATAGCTTGGGAGTTCGTCGATAAAGTGCGATTAAGAAACGAATAAGGCTATACAGTATTATTATTAAACCTTTCCAAACGTATACGGCTTTAAGATATTAAATACGCGGGTAGGTAAAATATTACAAAAGATAAGTTTACTGTTAATATCTTATATAGGTTTGTTCTTAGGGAATTGGATAAAGAAAAAGATAAAATACCTAAAAAAAAAATAAGAACAAAACTAAAAATAAGCTATAACCTAAGCCAACCTTTTCCGAAAGCCTTTAACGAGCTGGTATAAAGCCTAGTAAAGATTACGATATTGTAAATATCGTTATAGCAGTCCGAACAGAAAACGTATTAGGCAAAATCTTTCCGACCAAGCCCGTACCAGCCAAATCCTCCTTACCTAAGGTTAAATGCGAAGTAAAGCTTTCGATTAAAACCGAAAAAACTACCTTTTTTATTAAACAAAAACCGATAAAAGGAATAATAGCCCTGTCCGAACTGGTACAAGCTTATATAAATACGTACGAGCTATAAAAGCTTAAAATAAAGCGATATCAGATAAAGTAACTGCGGACGATAAGGTGCAATTAACCGCGAAACGGGATAATTCGGTACAGGTTCATCTGGACTATATAAAAGGTAATATAGGTAAAAAGCGTAGGAATTTACCTCTTCCGGTAGTGACGAGGACTGCAAAAAAGAAAAGAAGTTATAGCGATATAGAAGAAAAAGATATAAAAGGTATATAGGCTGGAACAAGTCGGGGAACGGCGGATTGATATATATAAGCTTTTATCAAAGGAATACCCTTATACTTTAGCTTATACAAAGTTATTAATTTCTTTATTAAATATTAATTCGCCTAATCCACTTAAATCAATCCCGAGCTTGCGATACGTATCTTAAATATAGGTCTTTTGATTAATCCTAGATTTAAAGAATTTTTCCAAGGCTAGCTGGCGTCCGTTCCGTTCCTAACAACTAAGTTCGCCCCTTAAATATAAATATTAACGAAGCTATAATTCGTTTCGGGGCATATCGGATCGTTTTAAAGGGAAATTATTCATTTTTAAAAAAATAAAGTCGTATATATCCATAATAACTTTAGGTAAATAAGCGTTAAGGTCGACCTTATCTTTTCCAACTATAGCCATAAGCTCTGCCTACCGTTTGCGATTTAGTAAGGCTTTATAATTTACAAAGCCCTTAATAATATCCGGGTTCTTATATAGGTCGTATAGGATACCAGGAATAACGTAAGGACGTATAAGCTGTAAGCAAATAAAATAGGTATTTTAAATTCGAACAAAATCGTAAAACTTTTTTCGAAAAATAAACATATAAATATAAACCAACGTAATACGGTTAAACGCCTTTACTTTTCTCCATAAACGTTAACTTTACAGCTGGTCAAAAAAATCCTACAATCAAATACGATTAACCTTATACAAGCCTGTAAACCAGCGCGTTAAACTTACCTGCTAAAATACAGCGCGGTTTTTTGCTAATTTAATCCACCAACTTTCGATCCGTTAATTCTAAATACTTTTCCCATAATACTAAACATTTTTCCATTATAACCGCCTAGTACAAACTTATGCAAGGTTATGCTTTTTAAGATTATTTCGTACAAAGCTGTTAACGGCAAAAAGGTTAAGTAATATACTGTTAAAAAAAATCGGGTCGGTTAACCTAGTCTACGGTAAAAATCGAAGTTAGAAAAATATCGTACAATTTTGATACGTTCTGAAAGATAATAATACGCAGCAATTATTAACCTAATTTTTACATTATAGTCCGACCGGATAAGCTAAAGGATATAACTAACAATACCAACAATATACAAATACTATATAAAAACGGACCGGGAGGTAAAAACGTTAAAGCCGATAAAAAAACATATAATATAACGTAAATAGGCATTTATACCAGCATACACCTTAAATCCATATTGCACAAGCTTGCAATAAGCATTTACAGACCAAATATAGTTTGGGCCGGGTATTATCCAGCTAACGCGGTGTCGGTATAATTTATTCCGACGTATACGAACTTTTACGAGGTGGAACTTCTTATAAACAGCGCGGATAATACGCTAAGAAAGGTTAAAGCCCTCCCTTCAAAGTTATGTATATAAAAGCCGGAAACCAAAACGTTGTAAAACGTCGAAAGTAGCTTGTTCACGGGCGGAAAAGGTTCGAAGGCGGTCGATTTCGAAAGTAAAAACAGTAGCTGTATAACGTCAAAAGATATTAAGCTCGCGACGGATACGTTCAACGCCAGTAAGAAAAACGATAAAACCTTCTTTCCGTAAATATTGGCAAATCTTCTCATCGCTATAGCTGAACTCATAATAAAGGTGGTTAATACGCGCGCGTAAAGCTTCGGTCGCGTCCGTACGGACTTCGCGTCGGGATATGCCCCATTCGTATAAGCGTCGTTCAAAGGTTTTACAGGTCGTTTCGATTTGGTACTGGTCAAATAAAGCTTATATAATATCGTCCAAAGAAATAAAGAATTAATAAAGCTAAATAAGCCATTCGCAATGTGACTCAAAATCGATGCAAAAACGCAGCATACTGTAACGAACGTAAAAACAAGGAAAACAAAATATTTAAAGCGAGTAAAAGTAAAAAACAGCTAATACAAAGGGAATAAGGCTAGTACAAGCTTGTATAGAGACGTACAAAGAATTATGGATAAGTACAAGCTATTAAATATTTTTATAAATTTTATTTTTAATAATTAATAGTTTTTTCTATAAAAATTATATATTTAAATATAAGTATTAATTATAATTAACGTTAATTATTAATTAATTAATAAAATAAAATATTCGGCTTATTATCTTATATTATTTTAATATTTTAACGTATATTTTTAATAATCGAAACCGAATAACATATAACGTTTTATATAAGCTTGCAAGTTATATAAGTTCGCGAGCCGTTTTTTTAGCTTTTTTTAACAATGCATTTAAATAATTTAACTATAATATATTAAATTAATCCTAATTAATCGAATATTTTTTGGTTAATTATATTTATAGCTTCTTTCCAAGTATGCATATTATATTAAAATTTATTACAAACGTTAAGTTATTATTTTTTTTTCTTTTAATTTATCTGTAATCGATTAATTTTTAATATGTTTAAGTTAATAATACCTTTAATTTGCTAAAAATAATGCTAACGGATAAAAAAACGATTATTAACTTAATTTTTAACTTATATACGTAAGCATTTTTTGTTCGGTTTCGATCGTTAAAGATATACGTTGTAAAATACGTCGAGAAACGCATTATAAAACGTATTAAAAAGCGCGTTACGGGGCGCGTTAAAGGGGCGTTAAAAAACGTTACGGAGCGTTTTATAGAGCGGATAGTAAAGCGTATCGGATTTAATTTTGTAATAATTCGAAATTTACGTAATTATACGATTAAAATAAAAATTTTAACTAACAAAAAAGTTGTAATAAAAAATTGCTGCTAATAGTTATTAAAATTAGTTAGTTACGGTCGGTTTAAAAAGAAAAATTGGTAAATTGGCGTCCGTAATAGGTCTTAATATAATATATGTATTTGGAAAAAAAGCTGTAAATATAGTTAGCAAAAAAAATTCGATTAATTAAGATTAATTTAAGGTATTATAATTAAGTTGTCGGCAGACAGTGCTTTGAGATGATCACGGCTGGTGGGTCAGGCTGCAGGATGCAGCCTGGGACACCCTCTGTCTGGAAGAAGCTCTTTGTGTCAGATATAGAGGACATCCGATGTGTTGTATTCGATGACTAGCTGCAGACGCTCTAAAACGCGCACTCCTCTTTTTATGGAGTCTAGTCACGGAACCTATATATTCCGATCAGAGGGAGCCTTTTCGTAAATAGGATGCTAGCGCACCCCCTGCTAGCTGACACACCCCCTTAACGCCTTGATGTAATCACGGCGTTGATCAGCACTTATCATTACTTCTTAGAGCCACAGCTTTCCATTCCACCTTTCCTCCAGCGATTGAATCCTCCTGATCAGCCAATTCCTTTTCTGAAATCACTTGCAGGTTGTTTCTCCGCCGATTGATGGCTTTTGTGATATTTACCAGTCCTAGCTGCTTTTTGAAATGCCTAAAGGGTTCGCGTATTAGGGCCTTTGTTAGCCCATTAGCCAGCATATCGCCCGTAGGTGTATAATCCACTTTGATTATGTCCTTCTTTGCGGTTTTTCGTAATTAATAGTTGTATATATTTATATGCCGCAGCTTCGTTTGTAACAGGGCAACGTCGGCGTTGATAAGCCGTATAGTCTGTTAATTGTCGCACCACATATTTAACGGTCCATTATTTAGGATAACTCCTAGTTTTTTAATTAGTCGAGAGCTAAATAAGGCTTTTTTGCAGCCTGCGTAAGGGATAATAATTGTTAGGGGTTACAATGGTCCGGGCACACCTGCTTGCTCTTCGTACATATATACCTACATATCCCCACGTAGTTTTCGATAGTATACGAGATCCAAACTTTTACACCTTTACATAGTTATACGTATCCTATACAGGGCTACTCGTAATACGTGAAAAACCTTAAGTTAACAGTTATGATATCTTACTATTATTCTGTTATCCCTATTATTACCTAAGTAATCCTTAATAAGTGGTGCTTATTACCCGAATTAAGAATTAATTTCCCTTATTATCTTATTATTTCCACCTACTTAAAGGGAAGCATACGAAAAAAAGTACGAAATAAAGGCAATATCTAACGTCAAATTTGATAAGCATACCCATACCGGCAAAAAAAAAAAGCTCGAAAGCATCCGAGAAGTGTACGTTTTTATCGTCAAATATCTTAATAACCGGCACCTTTTACGAAAGCATCAAAAGACCATCGAGTTTTTTAAAAGAAGGACCTATTTTAACGTCGCCCCTAATAACCCCTACGGTATAATAATTACTAACGTATTACATTTGACAACTTTTCTAATTTATTGGGAAAAAACCGACAAATTATTCGACCAGCAGTTCAAAACTGCCTATATATATTTCAAATCTTTCTGCGGAAAAAACGCCGAGCTCGACAACTTCCTTTTTAAAGGAGAAATACTTAAGCAGTTAAACTTTTCAGAAAATCCGATAAAGTTAATATCTATATCGTTAGCAAAGCTAGTACTTATATCGCTAACAGGAAAACGGGAGCAGTTAAACCTTTCCGAAATTTCAACAGAATTAATACCTATACCGACAAATAAGCTAAAGATTTAGAAATTTTAAACTCCAGAAAATACCCCGGTTAGTGTAACCCTTAAGTAGGAAGGTATGTCAGCCCTTTCGTTAGGAAACCCCGGGTTATCGGCCTAAGGCGTAAATTAGAACGGCCTTTTAAATCTGTCCGAATTTTCGAACAAGGACGACGGTATAATGCGAGCCCTGGCTTTTTTATTTAAGGAAGTAAGGGAATTTCGCGTTAGTTAAGGCGTAACGTCCGTTATACGCGATTAAATCTTAATTAGGGGAATTATAGAATTATATTAACTCCGCGTAATAAACGTTGGATTGTTTTGGCCAGAAGCCGAAAAAGCCAAGCATAACAGCTTAATTATCTTTTATAACTAAAAGCAGATATATTATCGCGATATATACCTATGGGCCAAAAAAATAAAAAAATGGGCCGATATAAATAACCGAAAATCCGTTATTTTTAAAGAAGCTTGGACCTTGTTTCGTAGCGACGTACTGGCCTGGTAAAAGCAACAGCTTTCCGAGCTTGATAAAAGTCGTTTTCGGTTACGGTTAACGACCTTTTTAAATGTTATATTAAAGCAGTTCGGGATTAAGCTAAAGAAAGCTTAGGAATAGTTAACTAAAAACCGGTATACCTTTAAAAATAATAAGCAAAGAAAGCCGGTTAAAGTTTACGCTATAAAGTTGTTTAGGTACGTCAAATTATGGAGTAATTTAACCAACTTTCAGCTACTTACCCGCTTATACCAAAATTTACATCCGGTTTTCCAGGTATTATACCTTCGACTAGAAAGAATGGATAGCATTACGGCGTATCTGGACAAGGTCGACGACAAAGCCAAGGCCAAGAAAGCAAAATTAAACGATTCGCCGAAACCAACCTTTACTTTATAAAGCGATTTATATAATAACATAAACAATCTTGATAATACGGCTTATTAAACGAATAATAACCGTAATAACCGCCGGTTCCAACGTTAAGAATCGTTATAACGTAATCGAAAAATACCCGGATTTCATTTCTTTAATTCGAATTCCCGTAGTTATTTCGGAAACCGCCGAAAACAGGGATAACGACGCGAAAAATTACGTTTTCGTCAGTATTCCGAACGCAAGAAACGTTCGAATTACCCGGATCGCAGAGATTACTAACGCCGTTTTGAACGGTACCAAAAGTTCGATTAAAAGATCCGACGTTAAGATGAAACTTATGTATTCGTTAACGAGAAAACCGTATAAGAATACGAAAAAAACGCCGAAAATTACCAATCCACGTTATAAGCTAACGGTTACTACTGTTTTAATAAGGGCGAAGCTAAATTAAAGTCTAATTATGAAAAAAGTTGGATATATATTAAGGATAACGTTGTCGATAATACGTACTTTATATATCCCGAGGAATCCGACGAGACGCCAGTTACCAAAAATACCGATAAGGAACCGAATTACCTATGTTAACAATACGATACGCAGTACGGTACGGTTAATCTTTTTGCCAGTTACGCACAAAAAGAATATATACCTAAAAAACAAGTAATATTAAAGACTGTATAAGCGGCAGATTTTTCGAAGCCCGTTTTAAAAGTTACTAGCGTTAACGGGATAGTATATTTCGTTCTAAATAACGAGCAGGTAGTTAAAGCCAACCCGAACCCGGCATTAAGAAATTACATACAGCGAAAAACGTCGTACTTAGGGGTAGGCGTTAAGGTTAATATTAATGCGCAACCTGTGGACGTCTGCATGGATACGGAAAGCTCGTCGATTCTCGTCGACCGAAAATAGATAATTTCGTAAGCTAAAAATCCGAAGTTTTACAAATGTAACCTTATTTACGTTAAAGGCATTAATTCGCGAACTTTTATTAATACCCAGGTAGAATTCGACTTTTATATAAAAAGTTAAATTAAGGATATATAAATTAACGGCCATTTTGTAATTAAGGTAAACGTAATCGATGGCTTTGGGCTAAAAATGTTACTGGGTTTCGAATTTTTAATCCAATATAAAATTAAGATTAACTTCGTTAAAAAAAGCTGCACCTTTCGATTAATTTTTAACATAAAAGTAAAAAAAGAAACCGTTAAGACGGTAACCTTAAAGCTAATACGGCGAAAGGTTACAGCTACCTATATAATAATTATTTTTACGATAATTACAACGTTTATCGACGTAGATTACGTCGATTTACCTAAGCTAACGGACAAAAAAAATCGGATAACTTAGCCGGTATACATAACAACGGACTATCCGGATGCGCTAGACCTTACTTTTGATAAATTTAGCCCAAAAAAAGCCATCCTTTATAATATTAAGGCTTAACCTTTAATAATTAGAAAAAATGAAAGGATCGGTACTATATATAATTATATCGGTAACGAAAAGACTTATTTAATTAATTAGTACGATATTGATCAATATTAGGAAACCGGTTTAACCCGAAAGAAATAGGCTAATATAATTAAAGAAGCTTATTTTCCCGCTATAAAAAACCCAAAAAACGTAAAAACGGACGAAAGTTTAAGCGTTAACTTTTATACCCCGTTATACGACATAACGAAGTTAACAAACGTCCCGTCTATTAAATCCAAAAACGGCGCAGCTATTGCAAATAACGATCCGGTAATCAGCGACAAGATACGCCGACTGATCGACAGCTTCGACGTTTTTCGGGATAAAGGCATAATATTAATACCCGAAAAATATAAAATACGTATCGACCTTGTCGACGGATAGCAGGAATAACTTAAACCAGTTAGGATATACCCGATAGGCGTTAGGAATCGCCAAATCCTTAATAAGAAATACGACGACTTATATAAAAAAGGGAAAATATTTTTTTAAAACGAACTTACCCCTGTTATAATCCCAATTTTCGTCGTATAAAGGAAATTAAATATTAAAAATAAAAAAGGACGCGTAATAACCGACTTTAAACCGTTTAATAAGATAGCCGTTTTTAATGTTTATCCTTTATCTAACCAGGATAACATTATGGATAATATGGCTGGCAAAATATGGTTCAGTTTATTTAATGTATTTAACTTTTATTTTTAACTATTAATACGAACGGAATATCGGAACCGTATGGTAGTTATCAGTTCTCGAAAACTGAAAAGGTTTAACGTAATTTTGATAGGTTTTCGTAACGTTCCTACTTTTGCTTAAAGATTTATAAATAAGTTATTTTTTGCATATAAGCGCTTCGTACGCGCATATATTGACGATATTATCGTTTTTAGCACCAATGCCGAAAAATATATAAAGTACTTACGTATTATATTGGACATATTTAATAAAACGCGGGTCCATATTAACGCAAAAAAGTTTTTTGTCGGTTTTCCAATAATCCGCTTGCTAAGTTATAACGTTGATAAAAACGGAATTTCCAAGATTAATAACCGTATAAATACGTTTAAAAAGTTCGCTTTTCTTAATACGCTTAACGTTTTGGAAACTTACTTAGGTATGGCAATATAGCTGCGCAAAGAAATCGCGTAGTATAGCGTTAAAGCAGCACTTTTCGAGCAACGAAAAACGGAGCTGCTGGCGAAACTTAAAAAGTCGGGAACCTTACCTACCAAAATGTCGAAGCAAGCAAAACAAATGTATATTTCCAAAATTAAATTCGTGCCGACGGACCAAAAAAAAAAGGTATAAAATTAACTTTAATACTATTTATATATTTAATACGTTACGTATTACTATTAAAAAGATAAACCTTTTTTCTTTAAGGTAAACGCTTATAAAAAGGCTTATAGCATTATAGATTTCCAACTAGCTGGCGAATAAAACGGTTAAGCCATTTCCGGTAAGGACATACTTAAAACCGAAGTTAGGCCTATCCTTTTTGTATCCAAGCTAACTTTTAATACGGAAAAAAAGTACGGATTTATAAAAGGAAAAATGGCCGCCTTAATATAGAGATGTAAAAAGCTCCGAAAGCTTATTTAGTTTAGCCGATTTCCGGTTAACGTTTTTACCGATTATGCTTTTATAAAAAAAATTGTTATTTATACGTTTTTAATTACCATAAACCTTAATAAAGCTAACTTTAGATTAATTAATGCAATTAATTTCCGGTTACAATTTTAATTAAAAATATATTACATTCTAAGAAAGCTTAATATAATACTAAACGCGTTATTACGCTTACCGACAGTGGTTTCGGATTAAAAAGTAACTAAATGAAACGAATTTAACGAACTAAACGATATATAGGACGACGTTAATGTTTGGTATTTCTTAGCAGAAAAGGATAAAACCTTCCAAGCTACTTCCGTTATTAGTAACAAGTTTAAGGCCCGTATTATCGCGGGATATGCAACAGATTACCGGTATAAGCACGTATACGCCATGCTGCAAAAAATGGAAGCTGGCAAGCGCAAAAAATAACAATATGAGCTATTTAAATTACAAAATAATCTTTTGTATTACGTCGGGCTGGACGGCCATAAAAGGTTATATATCTCTTATACTTACGTCCAGGACGTCCTAAAACTTATCTATAACAAAAAGTATTATTTCGGTAAAAATCATATAATGGAAAATTTACGCAATATTTACTTCGCAAAGAAATACTTCAAGATATCGAAGTACTTTAACTTTTGTTTGGTTTACCGAAAAAACTAAACGGATCGGAGCAAACTACTAAGGGAACTGTCACCCCTGCCAGCGGTCAAGTTGCCGTATTATACGATAATTATGGACTTTATTACGGACACGCCGGAAATAGCATTCGTAAATACCTTCTGGACGTTAACAAGGTATAATACGTTGGATAACCTATGTACTATCTCGTACAAAGCTAGCAAGAAAACGTTATTAATACCTGGCAATACGCAATATACGGCCAAAGATTGGGCAACAATAACGTTAAAAATGTTACAATTCTGCGATTGGGGGTTACTTACTACTATTATTAACGATAAAGATCCAAAGTTCACATCTACCCTATGAAACGAAATATTTAACGTTTTAAATATTAAATTACTCTTTTCTATGGCATATTATCCGCAAATGGACGGATTATCCGAAAAAAAAAAACCAGACCGTTAAAATCGTTATACGTTTCCATATAGCTACGGACCTTAACGTTTTATAAACGGATATAATACCCGTTTTATAACATTATCTAAATAACTCCCTAGCGGTTATAATAAAGCGATTCTTTAACGAACTAATGTTCGGATTTTAACTTAAATCAACTTTAAATATATTAAACGAAAAAAAAAGAACGGTAATTTCGGAAAACGCGATAAATATCGTACGAAAGAATCATACTAAAAAAGCCGTACAGTTAACCGACTTCGCTAATATACTCGCAAAAGAAAAGTACGATAACCGGTATACCCAAACGGAATTTAAAAAGGGCGAAACCGTATATCTCAGGCTGTACCAGGAATATTACTTACCTAAACAACTTAAGCGGAAATGGTCGCCCACTTAAGCCGGTCCGTTCAAGATTTTCGAACAAATAAGAAATTAAGTATATAAGTTAAACTTCTTTACCAATTAAAAAATCTACTTTATCGTTTCGGTAACACAGTTATATAAGCCAGAATAAGAGAAAAATCTATTTAAACGAGGAACTGCCAAGCCCAGTCCAGTAACCGTAAAAGGTAACGTGCAGAAATGGGAAATCGACGGCATCGTAAACCGGCGAATTCGGTAGTACAAAAAGAACCTATCCGTCAAGTATTTCGTCAAATAGACAGAACATACAGCGAAAGATAACGAATAACGTTCCAAAAAGGACCTTCTTATAACGGTTAAGGAAGCCGTTACCGAATATAAAGCAAAGCACCTAATTAATTAACCAAAGAAATATTTAAAAAAGGAACTTAATCCGCCTTAACAATATTAAGGTAACAAATAACAAATACGTAATCGCATCTATCATCGACATAAAAAAGGGAAAACCGAATAAAGGATAATCACTAATATTCGTTATATTTTTCCTACATATCTTATTAAAGTCGTTAAATATTCCGTTTTATCTATCGTTTAATATTACCAACAATTTTCTTATATATCTTCCGTACTCAAATATTATTATCTCCTTATTAATCTTAACCAATTTTGCGTCATACTTATCTTACACCACAAAGCTGTTCGTACCTTCCTCAGAAAATCTCACGTTATTAGGAAATTGCACATCGTCGACATCAAAAATTTTCTGATTATAAAAAGGTAACTGCTACCAAAAATTTCCACCCTTTCTTTCCTTTTTTTTCTCACTGCCGATTATCAACAATACTTATACAAATCGGTGGTCGTTCGCAACCTTGCACAAAAATTTAATTACTCCTGTCAGGAGTCACAGTGATCGAATGCAGAAATCTGGCATAGTTTTCTGTGTGTTCTGTCACTCTATTCTAGGAATGGACAAATCTAGTCCGCGGGCAATCGCCCTTATATACATGATTGGTTGACAAAGGATCGTCCGTAGATAAAGGCTGTCCCAGGCAGCATTCTGCTGCCTGCTCCAAACAAAGCCTGCCAGCCAGCAACACCTGAAAGCACCAATTGCCGACACGCCCTCTTGCGTTAGGTAGCCGCGCCTGGAAAGTTCGAAAGTCTAAAATTAAATTTAAAAACACAGCCAATCTGTACGGGGATTGAACCCAAATCTTAAGTACCTTTTAATTTATCCTGTATTTTCTCTAATCCCAAGTTTTGTATGAATCGTTCAAAATCTGCTTTGTTAAATAGCTTCGTTAGACCGTCGGCAAGATTGTTTTTGTTTTCCACGTATTAAAAGCTAATGTTTCCTGCCTAGACCTCCTGGCGTACGTAATAATACTTAATTCGAATATAACGTTTTCTTTTTGACATCTGTATCTTCTTTACTTACTTAAGTGCACCTGTATTGTTTTCCAGAATAGGAATAGGACCGTTAGGTATAAGTCCCAACTCTGTTAGGAAATTTCTAATTCCAGCTGCTTCCGCTGCAGCTATACCTGCTCCTACGTACTTTGTTTCCGTGGTACATTTCGTAACAACGCCCTGTAGCTTTGAAAACTATGATACGGGCACTCCAGCCATGAAGAATATATACCCTATTGTGGACTTCGCCGATTCGCTGTTATTTACAAAGCTTGTATCCATTGCTCTAAATAACCTTAGGTTGTTGTACTTTTGATACGGGTAGTTTCGTTTTAGCTTCCGGTACTAAAAAGATAGGTTTGCTGTACCGTTTAGGTACCGTAGCAGTTTCTTGATACATTCCTAATATCTTGGGGATAGGTTACTTATGAACTTGGCCCAAGTCGACGTCGCAAACGCTGTATCTAATCTACTGATGCAACTTAAAAAGTTGAATTTCCTTACCAGGCTTGCGTATTTGAATATGTTTTCTTTGTTAACCTTGCCGTTATATCTTATTATATGCTTTAAGTAATTTTTAACAAATAACGTAAGCTTTTTTCTTATAATGTCCAGGCTTATTAACTTTAGTAATTTTTTAATATATTGTTATTGGTCCAGTCTAACGTCGCTAGTTGATAAGGAACGGATAATCCGTACACTTAGGTACCAATCCGCATTTTCTAAATCCTTAATAGGAACGTTTTTAACGATTTCCTTAGTAACGTTTTTAAGGTACTGTTTGTTGGCTTCGAAAAGCAGAAAATCATCGACGTATAAAGCGATGATATAGCTAATCTTAAGGTTAAAATAAATCGTATTATTAAAAATTAATAGGTAAAAGCTTTATTTCGCAAGTATTTCTTTAACTTTTTTCTATTAAGCAGTTCCGGCTTGCTTTAAGCCGTATAAGGGGTTTATTAGCTTAATAACCTTTTTAGGAGAAAACCGGTATACTTTTTTATATTCTGGGTACGTATCGAAATACTTTTTTAACATAAGGAATTGCTTTATATAAATATTTTCCTTCAGCTTGTTATTTAGGTACGTAGCGATAAAGTCGATCTGGAGTATATGCCAGCCCAAATGAGCAGTTAAGGCCATCAAAATCCTTTAATGTATAACTTTTATTATGTTCGCTGCGGTTTTATTGTAATTAATTCCTTTTTGCTATATAAACCTTTTTGCGTAAATACGGGCTTTGTACTTATCTAGTTTTCCTGTAAACGTATATTTCTTTCTTAGCACCCATTTGGCATTTATAAGGTGTTCATGGGTTTTTTCGCCAAGGGGGGTAAACCTAAAGGTTTTCTTTGATTTCAGTAAAGATTGCTTTAAGCTATATTTTTCGCTTTAGATTTTCCATAATTTTCTTTAAAGACGGGCCGTTATCCGTTGCTACAAACAACCTTTAGGTGGTGAATAACTTGCTTAGGTTAATATATTTTAAGTTTTTAATTTTAAAAATCTCATCGTACTTATCCTTTAGTATATTAACTATTTGCTGGTATTCGTAAATGTTTCGGATAGCCCGATTGGTATTTCCGTTACTATCGAAGAAATTGTCGTTATCGTCGCTTATTAATAAGTTAAAATGGAAGGTATATAGGCTATTATTTTCGCCTTTTTAAGTTAAAGCTAGCTTTAATTTGCGCATTAGCTTAAGGGCTTTATCTGGGGCTTCCAGGATGTATAGGTCGAGGACCGTCTTTTTTAGGCGTCCTTTTCCGCGCTTAATTTTCTTGGTTTCCTGGTCCGTATCGTCCTTAGAAATAACGTTATAATCCTTATTTTTCACTCCGACACTTTTCTGTTTCTAGCGGTATCTTAAGCGTTTCTGTACTGGTTATGAAAGCGATCGAATAATGTCCCTAGGGTTAAGTAACTAACCTGGCTCTTTTAAGTTCTTATAAACAGTAATATAAGGTGTTATCAGCAATCTACCGCCCTTTAGGAGCTATACTTTATAATTATATATCTCTTAATATCCTAACAGCATGCCCTTTGCTTTACGGCCTGCTAGTTTCTCTAACCTAGTCCTATAGTTCCTATCGATCAGGACTGTGCACTTGCTGCCGAAGATTCGAAGGTAACTGTTGTTAGGTTTGTAGAACATATCAGGTTCGAATGCGTTCTTAAAATATTCGATTAATATCATATTTTTTACCGTAGATTGTTCCGTTTTGTTAATTGTATATATTGTAACTTTTATTACAAGGTCCCAGAAATACGTCGGTATTTTTATTTAGGCTAAAGTTGTACGCGTTTCGTCCTATAGAAACTGGATGCTTCTTTCTGTAACTTTATTCTGATATTAGTTATGGAAGCTGGAAATTACTAGTTTAATGCTTTTAACTGCGCAAAACTTCTCGATTATAGTTATGCCGAACTCCTTACCGCTATCCAGGCGTAGGATTTGCACTTTTTTGCTTCGACCTTTTGCATTAGGGGGTACCGTTTCCAGACGCTTAATTAATCGTATAATATACGCGCAGAAGCTTTGTTGTACTTCGTCCTTAGTTTTAAACGAATAATACTCTTTGCAACGCGAAAGGTCGTTTGTAATAAAACCGAAGTAACTGTTATTTTCGATACTAACAGGCTTAATTAAGCCTATATCATACCAAATAATTTTTCTTACATATCGTCTTCGTTTTTAGGGGTTTGTAAACGGGATCTTCCGTATTTTCCCTTCGTTACACGTTATGCAAAGAAGCGATTTTATATCGTTAAGGTTTAAATTTATCTCCGTAAACCTTTTAATGATCCAAATTAATCGTTTAGTATTAAGGTGGCAAAGGCGGCAGTACTATAAGATAATTTTCTTTATAATTTCGTCCGTTATAAAAGCCTTGCCATTTTTAAAGGCCCTTATAAAGGCGTTTTTTAGGTCGTTAACCAGGTTACCGCCGTTTTTCTTACTAAATAACCCCCCTAACCCGTATCCCTATTAATAATTCTCGTCATTCGTCGACTCCGGGACCTTAATAATAAGCTCCGGCTTCCCATAAAGCCATAGGAAGAAACCTTTCCGAGGTACGTTAATCGTCGTCAACTGCGTTCCATCAGGGTTTACCAAAATATTTCGATTTAGGTAACCACCTTTTTTATAAAAGATTTCCCCGGAAAATACCTTTAAGGGGAAATTGTTAATATATAACGTATACTTTACCATAATCTCATTATTTTCTTTACGGGGCCCCCTTAAAGGCCACTTTACTGTCCCAACGGCAATAGCGACGACAGGTCCTCCGCCTGTTATAATATAAATTCCCTTATTCGTAATATTTAAAACTAAATTCTTTTCGAAATCCTTAATGTTATTCGTAATGTTAACGTTTGCTCCTAAGTTCTAAAGCAATCTATCTTTATTATCCTCCATAGATAAATAAATATGCAACAACATGGCACTATCCATAACAGTTGCTTCAGGGCTCTTAATCGCTATAGCTGTTGTTTCGGGGCAGTTAGCCGCCTATAGCTTAGTGCAATTGGCCACCTGTAGCTTAGGGCAATTGGCCACTATGGCTTCAAGGCTCTCGGACGCTGTAGCGGTTATTCCAGGGCAGCCAGCTACCTGTAGCTTAGGGCAATCGGCCACCTGTAACTCAGGGCAGTCGGCCACTAAAGCTACAAGCCAGTCGCCCTCTATAACAGTTGCTTCCAGGCATTCAACCTCTTAAAGCGTTTCATCATACCACCGCATTAAATCCTGAAGCTGTTGTTCGTCAATATAAGCGCTAAACGTTCCTCCACTAAAACGATACAGGTCTTTCAGGCCCTCAGGGATAAACTGTTCCTTACCCGGTCCACCGCCGCGGGTGTTACCGCGGGTATTGCGAAAGCTGTTACTTTGGTTATTATTACCCTGGCTTCAGCCTCCATTTCGGCCTTGCTTTCCTTTCTTGCCTTTGCTGTTCTTCTCTTTCTAAGGCTCAGGGCAGTTTTTTGCTAGGTGTCCGTACTTGCCACAGTTAAAGCAAAGTAGCTCCCCGTTCTTGTTCCATGCGAGCTTGTTATCCCGGAAGTTATTGTTATCTCCTTTACTCTTCTGTGCATTATAAAACCGTCCGTTGTTCTTCTTCTTATTAATATAGTCATGGAATTCGCTGTTGAAATCGTCGATCAGTTACTGGAAGAAGTAATCCGTCTACCGTAGCATTAATTGCATCGTTTTGCACCAACTGCTAGCCTTGTTCTCCACAGCAATAAGAAACATGGTAATATGTTCCTCGGTCCTAAGCTTTATGCCGCAGCCCTTTACCTCCCGTAAAAGCTTCTGAAATTTGGTAGTAAACTGGATTAGGTTTCCTTTATCATAAATAATTTTGCTTAATTCTTTCCAAAGGGACTTTTACCGGGCCTTACCCGTTGCTGCATAAGTTTTCCGGAACGTTCTTAACATTTTCGTTCCTTTTTTGATCCCTATAATTAACTTTAAGGGCGCCTTTTTGCAGGTCTTGGTAATAACTTTCGCGAAACGTAGCTGATTTAGTTGCTTTAGCTTTATTCCGTCCTTATAGCCAATTTCTTCCAGTACAAAATTAAAGGCGTTGCTTCAAAGTTCCTAATTAACCTAATTTAATAGGTAATTCTCCTTATTTAAGAAAAAGTCGAAACGTTTTTAACGGAGCTTCGAATCGTTATTAAACTTCTTAAAGTTCTTTTTATCCTTTAGGCGTATACCTAATTTGCTAAAGCTATCTAAACTGCTAAAGCCGGAGGAGCTGCTGTTGGGGGAGTTGTAACGGTTTTTCTTCTTTTTTGGGGAACCCCCAAACGAATCCGAAAAAAAGGATAAAGATAAGGAATTATCTGAATTATTAGGGTTATTACGTATTACTTCTTTTCCTTTAAGTAACTTGGGTAGCTTTACCTTCTTTTCTTCGCTCTTTTCTCTCTTAGGGTTAGCTGTTTTTCTATATCGCTCTTCAGTGCGATAGGTACTTCCTTGGAGCTATTTGCCTTAATTTCAAGCGGAGCGCTTTGCGATGCTTTTGGTTGCACATTCGTACTACGCAAGCTTTTAAAGTTTTACGTCTTGGGTTAAAGCGTATCCAGCAGCTATATTATTATGTTATTCATCTGCTCCATCGTATCGTTATGTCTTTCGCTTTTAAACTTTAGCTTCCTGATATTATCCTTAACCTATTGGTATCTCTTTTTCCGCGCCCTAACGTCGCGTCTGATGCCACTTATATTGGTACCCAGGGACGTATAAAGCTTGTTCAAATCGGCTTCGGGGTGCTATCTTTGGATAGGGGTTCTTAGCGGCTGCTAAAGCAGTAAAACGTCTCCCACTAAGGATGCTTCGTACTCCTGTTCTCCCTCGCCGAAGAACTCTTCGTCTTGGGGAACCTCCTGATCGGGGGGAGGTAAGGGAAAAAGGAAAGGGTTTTCGTTCGTATACTGGCTCGCCATCGTTAACTGCTACTCGACTCTCTCCTAAATTGTTAACTAAGCGGCTTTTTCTTAAATTTCGTACTTTTTCTGTTAACTTAGCTTTTCAAACTGCAATCAACTATTTCGTATAACGTACTAGGTTGCCAATCAACCAAAAGATGCTACTATGTCAGGAGTTACAGTAATCGAATGCAGAAATCTGGCGTAATTCTCTGTGTATTCTGTCACTCTATTCTAGGAATGGACAAATCTAGTCCGCGGGCAATCGCCCTTATATACATAATTGGTTGACAAAGAATCGTCCGTAGACAAAGGCTGTCCCAGGCAGCATTCTGCTGCCTGCTCCAAACAAAGCCTGCCAGCCGGCAACACTTGAAAGCACCAATTGCCGACAACTCCTAATAAAAAATCCGTTCAGCCTGCCACCTAAAGGTAATCAGGCAAACCACAATCCCGTTATAATAAACAAAAAAATTACCTCCAATACTACCTCAAACTCTCAGTCCTCTAATAATAAAAAGGACAAACAAACTAATTGCCCTAACGTACCTATGTTTATAAACGACAACCCATTTGGGACCACGAACGATAACTAGCTTAACGACAACGATAACGATAAATAAAACGAAAACAATCTTAATAATTAAAATAACGGCAAATCCGCCAAGCAGGTCGATATAATCGTTATTACCAAACTAAGCTTTCCTGCCGGAATCCAAAATAATATTATTATTAAAAAGGGCGAAAATTCCTTTTAATCTTTTAACTCGTTTAGTACTATTTTAAACCAGGCATTTTTTACCGAAAAAACGGTTACTCTTAACGAAGGAACAGTTTAAAAGAACGATACTATCTCGCCTAATGCCCAAGTCGTCGTCGACGATTTATCCAAAAATTCGGATAAGGACCCTTACGTTAAACAAATTAGTTAAACCGCCATCTTTGACAAAAACCGCGCCAAGCTTAACAAAACGGTGGATAACTTTGCAAAAAAATCGGCACCTATAATTATTAATCGATTCAGCCTTAACATAACCGGCTATAATAGTAATAACGATAAGGATACGGACATCGGCCTGGATAATTCTACCGATTTTCAGGTAAAAAAATACGTCTTAATAAATACCGATACCGAATCTTCTAATATTACGCCAGTATCAACTAAGAAATTTACCTTTATGGGAAAAAAGCCATCCTTAACCTAATAACTAAAGCAAACCGCTAAAAAGCGTTTCCCGTTTACTACAAAGCTTCCAGCGGCCAAAAAGGCAAAACGTAAATTAATTAAAAGTACCGAACAAAAGGTTACAAACGTATACGACAAAAAGGACGAAAAATCCGACAGCCAAACCGGAATAAAAGCTTACCTTATACGTATTCGTAAGAAATACGCTTACAATACCCGTTTAATGGCTAAAGTTATCAAGGAAATCAACAAGTTCGTCGCCAAGAATAATACCAAAACTTATACTAGATACCCGTACGTTAGATCGGTCAAAGATCGCGTAAAACAAGCATATAACATGTGGAAATCCAAAAAGGCCTACGACGGCAAGTTGCTAACCAAAGCGGCTATTTTGATTACTAGATTTTGCAACCTGAAAGGCTACCTAAACGGTAGCATTAACGGCTATCTTGCAGAAATGGGACATTTTGACTTGTACCAGGTTACCTCTAACACCAAAAAAAGCAACGCCACTATCGGCAACGACTCCGTTATGCATTCCGTCATTTTCTCACTCCAAAGAAACATTAATACCATCAACAAAAAGCTCGAAAAAAAAGGCTTCCATAACGTTAGTAACGCTGCTCCTATTAATGCTGAAGCTATCTACAAGGCCATCGAGAACAGAATTGATAACAAAATCGATAAAGCTATCCAAAATGTCGAGAAAAAGGTGGATTCAGCCGTTAAGGCTAACAAGAAACTTCCATCCGGAATCACTAACGATTTGACCGCTATCCAGCGCCGCCTGGACATAATCGAAAGCATTTTTTCACAAGAATAAATCTAACGGCAGCCATCCCAAAAAAATGGTTAGAGTTCTCGGATATTGCGTTGGAATTGTCGTACAGGATTTAAGCAATATACGCCTGTAAGAATATGCAAGGGTTTCAGAATTTGCGGTTGTTTTTATACATATAGGAACTAAGATATAGGCGTTAGCTTTTTTACCTTGATTAACTATTCTAAACCATCTGGCCGTATTTCTGGTTATAGCACCGTACACTACACGGTTTCTTTTGATATAAAGGGGGGACTTGTTAAGGGTTATAATGGTCCGGGCATACCTGCCTGCTTCTCGTACATATATACCTACATATCCCCACGTAGTCTTCGATAGTATACGAAATCCAGACTTTTACACCTTCACACAGTTATACGTATCCTATACAGGGCTATTCGTAACACGTAAAGAACCTTAAGTTAACAGCTGTGATATCTTACTATTATTCTGTCATCCCTATCATTACCCAAGTAATCCTTAACAATTCCGGGTAGGTATTAAATATGTGATCCTAGTAAAGTTATTAAAGGTAGTCAAAAGTATTTTGGGAAATTAATGTCGTTTGGATAGCAGACGTTTGTATGGTTTAAGGGAAGCGAAAAAGGTTTTAGCGTTTTAACGTCGAAGTATTACTTTAATTCTCCTACTTGCTTCGAATCGAAGGGTAAAGGGGATGGTCGATTAGGTGCTTTCTTATTATATTAAGCTTAAAGCGTTCTTAAAGCGTTTAAAGGCGTTTTTCAGTAACGGCTTCGTTAGTTCATCTGTAATTTGCTTTGAGGTATATATGTACTTGAGGTCCACCTTTTCGTTGGCCTATTTTTCCCTAACGAAGTAATGCTGTATTTCGATATGCTTTGTCCGTACGTGAAACTAGGGGTTTTTAGCCAGCGCTAGTACACCCTGGTTATCCCCGAAAATTACCGTAACAGTAACCTCGTCGCGGGTAACGTTTAGTTCCGATAGTAGCCTCCGTAACTAGATAGCTTCCTTGGTCGCTTGGGTTTAACCCATATATTCAGCCTTACAAAATAACAGTACGGTAGTGGCTTATCTTTTTGCCGACCAGCTTATCGTTTCGCTACCGATATTAAATACGTAGCCTGCGGTAAAGCGGCGGAACTGTATATATCCTGCCCAGTCGGCGTTTGTCCATCTTTAAAAGTTGCTTAATTCGCTTCGAAAGGTAAGCTTCAGGTCGATGGTGCCCTTAAGGTATCGTAAAACCCGTTTAACGGTACTAAGGTGGTAGGTGGTAGGATTTTTTATATAGCGGCTAAAGTATGATACGGCGTATGCTATATCCGGGCGTATTCTTATTATGGCGTATATCAAGTACCTTATTGCCTTTGCGTACCATTTGATATCGGCTTAGCTGGCTTCGTAATTATTAAAGGGTTTAAGAATTTTTGTAATTTCGATAAGGGTCATATTTTTATATGCCTTTTACTGTTTCAGGTTCGTAATGATTTTTTTTAAGGTATACCTTTTAGCTTAGCTGTATGGTCCTGTTAGCATGATTGCGGGTAATGGCTATTCCGAGATAATATAAGCAAGGTTTAAGGTCCGTTATTTAGAACCTTTTAGATAATGCCTGCTTAAGTTTCGTTATTTTTTCTTTGCAAGGTCCAGCGATAAGGAGGTCGTTTATATAAACGGCGATATATAGGTATCCTTTCGTAAATACCCCGATGTTTAATTCTAGTAGTAAAAAGCCTAGTTCCTTTAAAAAGGTAGTTAATGTATGATACCAAACTCGAAGAGATTGCTTTAAACCGTATAGCGCCTTGTTCAACTTGCAGATTTTATTTGTCCCATCGTTAAATTCGGGCGGTTATTACATATAAATTTCCTTAAAGACATTTCCGTATAGGAAGGCGGTAACCACGTCTATTTGCTTAATTTCCAGGTTATAGGCGGCGGCGATAGCGAAAATGGCTTTGTAACTTATCGGCTTTATTACTAAAACGAAGGTATTTATATAATCCAGGTTTTCGACTTGTTCGAACCTTTGTACGACCCAGCGTACCTTGTAACGTATAACTTTATAGTTAGGTCCTTTTTTAATTTTGTAAACCTATTTGCCCGATAGGGCTTTTCGGTTTGGTGGTAGTTTATAGAGTTTCCAGGTGTTGTTATCGATTAGGGACTTGTACTTTTTTTCCATTGCCTGGAACTATTTCGGCTACTGGGGATCCCTTTTGGCGTGGTTATAGTTCTGGGGTTTTAAACTGATAGCTATAAAGATTATTTCCAGTATTATTACTGCGAAGTGGAACGCTGGATTAACCTTGAGCTAATAGCGCATGGGTAACTTGCGTTTAGTCCGTAGTCGTAGGCTATAGCTTAAGGGCGCTTTAGATAGTGGGCTCCCATAATAAGGTCTTGGTGCTTCGTTAGCAGGTGGTACGTTTTCCACTAAGAATGCTATCTTATCGTCGCTATTCTCGGGAGTATGTTGGCTTAGCGTATCGTTGTCGCTGCTATCTAGTATATTTACTGCCTTGCTTAGCAGGTTTAACGCAGTTGTTAGTAATAGCTCCAGGCCGAGGTCTTTTCCTTTTGGTAGGTCCTGGGTAAGCCTTGGGTAGGTATTAGGTAGGTGGCGTTTCGTCCGACCTAGTAGTTCTAAGGGTAATAGTAACCGTGTTCTTTGCTTTTTGCCTGTAAAAAAGGTGTATAAGTACCTTTTTTTAAAGAAGATATTGTTAGCGTTAAAGATTATGTTGTTATCCAGCCGAAGGACCGTATAATTGGTTGATCCGTCCCTTTCGTATCCAAGCATTTTGTATGGTACCGTTTTTTCTTAGAGCATGTTGCTTTTCCTGTTTAATAGGAGGTAACCGTTTGCTTTTACTGTAATCAGGTATGCTAGATTAGGGACGTTTTTAAACTAGGCCTTATAGGGCGTCTTGTTTAGAGCGTTATAGGGTAATCTGTTCTTTAGATACGCTGCAGTAGCAACGATGATGGGCTAGTATTTCTTGGGCATACCATTAGCTTCGGCTTGAATTAATATAGTTTTGACTTTTTCTTTTAGCTTCCTAATAGTGCTTTCGATGATACCGTTTTGTTGGTGTTGACCAGTAGCGGTATAGTAAATATCGATGTCCTTTTGGTAGCAGAAGTCCTGGAACTTAATGCTAAGGTATAAACCTAGCTTATTAATAGTTACCATGTGTGTCACGGTAGGGCTCAAGTCAGGTGTAACCAGTCTATTCCTATGGGGTAGGGTCAGGACAGAACAAACTCTTGTCCCTCTATAAGGATAGATAGGGGCCTAGGGCCCTTATATGGAATGAAGGCAGTGAGGGGTTCAAGTAAGGAGGGTAGGTTACGTAAGGTGTGCCAGCCCCAGGCTGCTAGGCCTGCTGTGACAATGTGGTAACGTCGTTTAGGTCTTTCTCATTTTGCCAGAAAGTTCTAGAACGCCTTGAGCCAGTCCTTGGGCCGTTATAGTGGTACGGTCCAGGTCATTTGCGAATGGTTACAGGCAATGCCAAGCCATCCGGTGTATCCCCCGTAGCCGATTGTGTTATATGGCATACCCGCCTTATCGAAATGTAGCAACTCCAGGTTGTAAGTGCCGCATTTAATTTTGTCCTTGTGTAGTTTTTTACGTATGCGTCCTTGTACGTAAAGCTTACAGAAATAATGTTCGCTAAGTGGTTTTATGCCGGTCGACATATTTATCAGCTTGCGTAGGTTACGATTACCTAGGTGTTCTAGGCGTTTATGCCAAACCTTTAAGGCCGAGTCGAAAACGGAGTAAAAGTAAAGGGCCATGTTGAAGCCTGCTATATTAACGGCGTTGCTAAGTTAATCTATTATATATAAGCCGGCTGATTTGGAAGCCGTCAGGAATATCTTATCCTTTTTTATTCCGAAAGCGGTATTATATCGGAAAAAAAATTCGGCTCCTTTTTCGCTAATCTGTAAAATCGATATCAGGTTTGCCCTTAGGTCAAGGCAGAAAATTGCGTTGTTAATAACCACCCGTTCGGGTACGCTATTAACTATTACGTCGAACGTTATTATACCCTCGTATTCGGCCTTTAAAATCTTCCCTTCGATGCCATAAATTAGGAGACCTTTGTAAGAGTGTAATTTAATAAATAGCTTTCTGTTGCAGCAGCTAGTTTGATTATACCTACTATCTAGGATCAGCACTTTTTGAAACTTCCTTGCTAACTTTACTATCTCCGGTTTTGGCAGTGCTATAAACCCTAGCTTTGTTACTTTCCGGCCCGTACTGGAATTTATAAGTAAATATTCCAGTATTGGTTCGGTAATAAACGTAGCAAGTTGTCCGAGAGTAACAGTAAGTAGTAAAGCGGTTTTAACGACGGAGTTGTTTTTAAGCGAAAGGCCAGGTAAGCGTATTTCGAAAAGACGAAAGAGAAAACTTGGCTGTGGTGTAATTTATAATGGCTTTTTAAAGGGGTTTTTAAGGGTTAAAAAGGTTATGGTTAGGATCGCCGAAGGGGTTATGCTCTCCCCCCCTGCCTTGGTAGTTATCAGGTTTGCAACCTTCGGGTCTGGTATCGTATTGTTATTGTTGGAACGTTGCTTCTTATTATTTGGCTTACCCTTACGCCACCAAGCAGGTGCCTTTTTTAAATGTTCGAACTAGCACTCGTCCGTTAAATAGTTAGTTACTTTACGCCCTACTGCCTTGCAGTAGGTACAAAAGCAGGTATTAAGGCTATCCTTCCGCTTTCTATTATTGTTATTATAATTATAGTTAGCTTAATTTTTATTTATAGCCATTATGCTGACATTTGCGGCCATAGTTTTGTTATATTTTTAACTTTGTTCTTCTTATAAGGTACGTCGCAGGGCATTTTCGAAAGTAACAGCAGGTTTAGTAATTGTATCTTTGCTATCGCGTTCTAAGATAATATTATTAGTCTGGAAAAAAATGGTAAAGAAGGTAATATAATCGTTACCAAGTATAAAAAGGAATTTGTTAATAAAATGTAGCTATAAAATGGTACAAGTAAAGTTAAGTTCGTTAAAGTTAATGCGGATTTAACGCAATTTGGTTGCTAGATTGGTTACCGAACCTTTTGTAGTTAAGGAGGTAGTTTCTTACTGGAAGGATAAGCTTTAAAAAACCGCGTTACCCCTTGGCTTATATTCCTTTTCCAGCTTTGCCCAGATAAAAACGATTATGTTAAAGGGTAGCCTTTCGGAAGGACGGGGTTTAACCTTCTCCCTGGGGTTTTTTCCGAGTCGGTATCGGATGCAGCCGAAGGCTTTATCCTGTTTATCCCGCTAAAGTTTTTCTTCCTTCCGTTTTTCGGCGTCGGTTAGCCCGTTTACTTCGGGACTTTCGGCTTCGCTTCCGCCCGGAAAGAATTTGGCGTACCCCTGTATATGCAGGTAATCCGTTAATTATTTCTTAAAGCTGAACCATTCCGTCGGTAATTCGAGTTTTATTACGTTGTCGAACGTACTAAAGATAATCTTGACGTCGGATATAGTAATTAACTTCGTTTTTGATCTGTAATAATGGATGTAAAAGTTGTTTATACGCTTTCTTAATAGCTGGTCCAGTATAATAATTTAGTCTGGAGGGTCCTGTAAAGGGTTTAAGTGTTATAAAACTAGGTGTAATTAATTCAAAGGTAGGTTTTCGGGTAATAATTTCGAAACCGAATAGGTTTATTACGTCGAAGTTTAAAGGTAAAGAAATAATAGAGACGGTATTAAGATTAGGTAATAGTGGGTAATTGGTTAAAGGTAATGATAAAAAGTTGAAGGTGGTGTTTTCGACGTCTTCGAGGAAATCGGATAAATCGAATGCTGAAAAGATTTAAGTAAAGTATGGGAAGTTTTTTTTATTAAGGAATTTAAAAAATTATGGTTTAGGAAAAGGTCGAGGTCGAAGGGAATATTTCGAGCTATTTGTATTGATATTAGCCTTGGTCGATTTTATAGTCGATTCCGTAGTAAGTATTCGTTGTTCTGATAATGCGTATTAAAGCGTTTGATAATTTCGTTAATTAGATAATTCGGTAATTCGGAGTTCCGAGGTACTCCGAGTTGAGTAAATAGGTATGATGATTTTAACGATTCGTTTGTTGTTGCGATAAAGTTCTTGATAAATATTGCGATATATAAAGTAAGGGGTTTCATTATTTTTATATAGTAAGTTTTAATAAAAGAAATAAGTAAATCCTTCCGGTAATCGGGCCATGCAGTGGGTGGTAGGTATATGTTGTTCGTGTATATGTAACCTATATTTAGGTTGTGATTGGAGGGTTAAAGTTTTTTGGCGTGCATAGTGGAAACGCGACGAACTTGGTCAAGTACGTCTTAACATGATGAAAATAAGGTATTAGCATAGCCAAGAATAAGAATAGGTAGATTATAAGCTTTCCGGACTTATAACCTGTTAAAGTAAACGCAGGTTATAAGTGGTATTGCATAGATTAGTTAGTTAGGTAAGATATCTACAGCATGGGTTGTGGGGAGTAGTCCCAATATATAGCCACAGGTGTGGGGCGTCCCAGCCTCCTTATTTACCAGCCACCTCATTTTCCAACACGCTCAATCCGCTCTTTGCCAAAACCGCGATTTACACATTGGTGTGCCTGCTTTACGCCGGCTTCGGATTGGGCTCCATTATCTTCGTTATGCGTAGTCTTGTGACACACGGGTAGGAGCTACAGAGGTCCCGTATGCCGCTGGCCTGGGTGAGTTGAATAGACACCTCTAACCTCATAGGAGCTGCCATATATGCGGCTAGGGTAATTATTTCACTGCGCGGAACTGGTGGGCTATGTGTTAACTTCTCTAGTTCCCGAGAGGCGGTATCCCTACGGGTTCGACATATATGGTGCTAAATATATCATATTGTGGGTATGGTTGCAGCGTGGATACGCTTTGCTGGACTTTAGAGGCCTTTCATACCATTCGATCAGATCCGGACAAGTATCTCCACCTATGACTACTTTATGATTTGAAATGATGCGGGTCCGATATTCTCCAAGACAGAGTGGTATTGAGAGCTACATGTGTACGGAAGTGAGACAGACCTGATTAGCCGGTTGATCAAAGAAGTTTAGGTTAGGGTTTGCATATAAATGATGCCTACTTGGTATAGAAGTAGTGTGCAGCACAGGGATCACAGCGACAAAATCCAAATTTTTAATGGGCCACCCCACCATATAATTATCATATATATTGAATGCAATTAAGTAATATATTGAACTTGCATATAAGCGAAAAATCTGGTTATCTGACATAATTTTGATATTTTCAAGATACTTTAACTAACTTAATCTTTTAAGTGAAAACTTAATGAATTAATTTGATCGACGGTTAGCCAGGTTAATGGATAGCTAGGTCAGTCGTATTAGGTCAATCAGGTCAATCAGGTCAATCAGGTCAATCAGGTCAATCAGGTCAATCAGGTCAATCAGGTCAATCAGGTCAGGTCAACACAACAGTTAATTCGTATCGGCAATAAGATCGGCAATAAGATCGGCAATAAGATCGGCGATAGTCCCAGGTGAATAAATAAGACTCCAAGGTTCTAGGGCATTACCAGGTCTCGTACGCGCCATACAAATCGGCAAAGGCCAAAAGATAGACCTATACATACGCGCCCTAGGGCTTCCAGGCTTTAAGAACAAATCGACGATAAGGTTAGGTCGACGATAAGATCAGCTCGACAATAAGGTCAGGTCGACGATAAAGTTAGCTAGGTTAAGTAGTTAGGCCAAGTAGTTAGGTCGACGATAAAGTCAATTAAGTTAATTATGTCAGTTAGGTCAGTTAGGTCAGTTAGGTCAGTTAGGTCAGTTAGGTCAGTTAGTTAGGTTAAGTAAGGTCGATGTCAATTAAATGTATCAGTTTTAACGCATAAGTTATTTTGTTTAAAAGAAGAGACTTGCTATTTCTGCAGTGAACCTATTGCTATTTCTGCAGTGGCCCCACTTCCACCTGGCATACACCTGACACACCTCCCCGTCCACACCTAGTCTTCCCTCAGAGACCCCCTTATGCAAAACACCCCATTTTCAATTGATTTATCAAGGTGCACCCTCATCAACAAGACCTGCAATAAACTTCAGCGATACTACAATAATGTTTCCTAAAACCAACGCATTAAGAAACGGTGCAACACCTCTGCAACCCCATATAGCAGTCAATTATCGTCAGTTAGGTCAATCGTATCAGCCACAGCCGAGTTGGGCACCGATACGCCTAGCTCCAGCTCGAAATGACCTGTTACGTATTAAGGACGGTGCGTAGCAGCAAAGAGTTCCTGCTGACGGCGTCTAAGGTCCAGTGCAGCCGTGGCGGTTGGGGTTATCGCCACCCTAGGTGCTGTAGACGGCGCGGGCGCCGATGAAGCTGTAGATACTGTTAACGGTGTTATTGTTGTTGTTGTTGCTGCCGCGAAGCTTTGAAAATATCAAAAGAAAATTAAGGAGTTGCAATTGCAGCTGCATACAATTATGTTGCCAGGTGGCGGCGGTGTAGCAGGTGGTGGCAGGTGTAAAGTGGGACCACTGCAGAAATAGCAAATCTCTAAAAGAAATGGAAATCGCTGCTTAATTCATTAAAAGCGCGGTTAAATCTACCCTGGTGCATACCTATTCATGATTTGTGGGTTTTGTCGCAGTGATCCCTGTGACACACCGTATATGTTCCGTTGCTAGGCTACATAAAAGCAGTGCGCGTGCAAAGAAGCTGCGCAATTAGATGAATACAACAACCCAACTGAAGTCCCCTATATCTAGCACTTTGTCCCTAGCTTCGATAATCCGATCCTTTTCTTTGACGACAAGTTCGTATTGCTTTTCCAGGCTAAGGAATGTCGTATCCCTATGTTCTACAGCCTCATCCCTTTCTTTAACGACCTGCTCGTATCGGTTCTCCAGATCCAGGAACTCGTTGTTCTTGGCTTTGATGATATTGTTGTACCTAGTCTCGGCCTCCTCGTATAGCCTGTCGAACTCGGCGAGTCGCTCGTCCCTCTCCCTAAGCGCCTCCGCCAACCTGGCCTTCTCCTCGGCCAGCACTTTGTTCTTGTCCGTCAGTCGCTTAATGCGATCCTCAAGGTTTTTTAACTCGGCCGTCACCTGCTCGAATCTGCGCTCGAGGCCTTCCTTTTTCTGCAACCCGACACTCATCTTTTGTATCGTAACCTCGAGGCTCTCCTTTTCGCCCGTCACCTTATGGAAACGGTCCTGGATAACCTGCTCGTATCGGTTCTCCAGATCCAGGAACTCGCTGTTCTTGGCTTCGATGATCTTGTCATGCCTGGCTTCGGCCTCCTCGTACAGCCTGTCGAACTCGGCGAATCGCTCGTCCCTTTCCTTAAGCGCCTCCGTCAACCTGGCCTCCTTCTCGGCTAGCACTTTGTTCTCGTCCGTTAATCGCTTGATGCGATCCTCAAGGTTTTTTAACTCGGCCGTTACCTGTTCGAATCTACGTTCGAAACCCTCTTTTCCCCGCAACTCGACACTTATCTTTTGCATTTGAACCTCGAGGCTTTCTTTTTCGCCCGTTACCTTATGGAAACGGTCCTGGAGAATCTTCAACTCGCCAATCTTCTCGTTCAGCCTGCCCTCGAGTATCTGATTATCGCCCTCGGCCTTGTCGAACCTGACCTGAAGCGCTTTTAGATCCATTTGGGGCTTTTTAAAGTTTTCCCGCTCCCTCCTTATCCGTTCGTATTTCAGCTTTACCGAGGTGCTTAGGTCGTGGTTGCGCTGCGTTTCCAGCTCGAGCTGGCCGATCCCATCGTGCGCCGGCTGGAGCTTGGCTTTGTTATCGTCGGGCGGCGGCGGCGGCGGGCGCCGGTTGACCAGTTCCGCGAACAGCGACGATTGGGTTCCCCCGCCGTTATAGCGCCTCAGAAACTTGTCTACTTGGGTGCTCTGGGAAGCGCCATTGCTCTGGGAGGAGTGACTTCTGGTCGAGGTGTGGATCGAGGCTGAAGACGATCCTTCGGAGTGAGTGTGGTGGGACTGGTTGGAGGGCATTGTGTCTGGAATGGGGTGCGGGTAGATGCTATGATCTCCTTGTGGGCGTGCTTATGAAGGCAAGAGAATGTAGGAGTGATACTAATAGGTGCGTGATGGGTTGCTTGGGACGCGACACCAAACAACTAGGGAAGAAAGTCGGGACTTGTAGGGTCTGGTGAGGGCGGGAGTGGCTTGGTGATAGTGAACCGTACTGAACAGCACTGGTCCGAGCTGGGCGACCCGGATGACGGGGACATGTCCGACGGAGGGCGATAAGGCGCTAGCGCTAACAATTTCTTAAAAGGTGGGCAGCTACTCATTTTTGGTTCGCTCTATTAACCAATCAGCTACGGCAGGAAGAGCGACCTTTAGCCACACCTACAGTGTATTTTACACTATAACACAAGACCACATATAGCGCAACGGAGAGGTTATGTATCGGGCTAGCAGCCGATTCGCAACACTATACCTGCAATTTGAAGCCCTACTCGCCGCGTACCGCGATAAGAGTAGCCTGAACAAGCCTGATACCTTGAAACGGACTTCGCTGAGACTCTCCGGTGTTGATTAATATTTCTATATTACTGTCAGACACAAGCGTGTATTCATTATTGGGGTTAAATCTTGTTGTTCTTGTTGTGTTGTTGTCTTGACCATTCCATGGTCAAGAGCTAGATGTCCTAGTATGTCCATACAAATTAGGTGTGGCTGGAAAGATCTCCACTTAATCGAATCTCTCGCCACACGCCACATCCTGACAACTACCAGTTATCTGACAGGATCATTGCACTCGAAAATGATCCCAATGATGCAAGGGATCATTGCACGTGACCACACGTGACCCCTGTTGGAGAATCCTTGTCTTGACCGTTTGTGGAGGCTGAGGGGTGTTGGGTCATAACAATAGATGGCCCCGGACCTGCGCAAGCTTTTCGTACAAGTCTTCCCACGTTCCAGCGGCTGACTCCTCCCCATCCACGATCCTCCGACGGAAATTCAGCTGATAAGGGTGCAGCTGGACGTCGAAAAAGAACCATTGGCCGTCCCACTCGTCAGTTTGAGGAAAAGGGAACATGTGCATGGACAATGGCACGTCGATGCTGTCGATACTGTTGAGGACCTCTCTATGCTCTCCCGCTTCGTCGTGGAAGAAGCCGGGTTTGGCAAAACTGAAGGCGGACTGCCCTGACCAAGTTATGGCCTCGGATAAGTTGTCGATCGCCAGATGCCACTATCTCCAGCCCCTTTAGGCTAGAGAAGAACTGTACTCCGAGGGGGTTTAGAGAAAGCTGTCCTAAGCCGTGCCTGATATCGACGAACCTGCCACGGGCATGATAACTGATCTTATTGACCCTATTCAACCATCTCTTAGTCGAATACAACTAAGAGAAGAGAGAATTCTAATAAAGGAGGAACTCTAAGTCCGAGACTCCCTTCCGGTTCTTATACCGATTGCCCTTTACCCAAATCAGGCAACATTCGCGACTTATCTTCGGGTAATACAAAATTCATACCGAAATGCCGTTACTTAATCTCTATGTACAACTGTCCAGGTGTACAACACTTCAAGGCATCAAGCTTCTCAGTCCTGTACGACGCCAAGGATTTCGTCGGTAACAAGCTAGACCAAAGCATAGTTAAGTTGATGCCATGTAAAGATTGAGAAATCTAGCGGCACAAATAAGGCAGATATATGAGGGTCAGGGAGCCGATATGTAGGAACGTAATGCCAATTAAACAGCCAATCGGAAACGAAACCGGTTCCGATATGGCTTAACGTCGGGCATTAATCCAGTATTCAGCTGAATCCCCCTCCTCAAAAATCAGGTTTGATTCCTTTAGCGAACATGCAGTGATTGCCTTTCTATATTGCCTCCCTAGGATATTAATGCCTCCCGCCCAGTCAGCCTGTACTTTCCACACCTTACCATGCCTCTATACACCCCTTTGCCGGAGGGCAGTGTGCGGTTACTCCGGCTTTTGCCGCGTTCGGACGAGCATTCTCGCATAGAATGTCAGCTCATTACCTGCTCTCTATTGGGCTCAGGAAGTAACCATCCCTACGAGGCCTTATCGTACCGATGGGGACCTGAGAAGGACCAAAAGCCTGTCTATATAAATAACTGTGAATTATTTGTCAGGGCAAACCTTTACGCGGCGCTATCATATCTCCAAGATCGCTTTATTGAACGGATCATATGGATAGATGCTATTTGCATCAACCAAGAAGATAACGACGAAAAAGGACACCAAGTTCAGTCTATGGCGAAAATCTATGCTAAAGCAAGTCGAGTAATTGTTTGGCTTGGACAGGCGGCAGGCGGCAGCGATCAGGCGCTCGAAGTAATACGCAAGGCTGCCGAAAAGCAGCATACGGAGTCCGTAATCGACAAATTGAACTACCAAGCGATCCTTACTTTGCTTAAGCGGGAATGGTTTCAGCGCATCTGGGTAAGTGGCAGATTATCAACAATATAAGCAGAAGATATTAACAAACTCGATTCAGGTCCTTCAGGAAGTTGCCGCAGCTCGACATATCCTGATCAAGTGTGGCCCCACAGAAATCGACGGATATGCGTTCTGCTTAGGCCTAAGCGCACTAAACCTGTCCTATGAAATAAGCCCGGACCTGCAGGGTATAATCCCTCCGATAGCTTACCTTATAACAGGGGCAGTCTTCCGGCCTCGATACGAAGGATACGAAACGAGTCGGCCAGGCGGGTTTTCTCTAAATATACGCCCTCTAAGTGAGCTGGTAGACATGTACCACACCCGTAAGGCTACCAACCCTCTCGACAAGGTTTATGCCCTGCTCGGTATGAGCTCGGATGATCCCAACGTAATAGGGTTATCGGCCAACTACGAGACTTCATGGAAAGATGTCTTCCAGAAACTTGTCAAATTCTCTCTCTCTGATCAGATGTCCGTAAGCACTTGGGACGGTATGGAGGTGGCGGTAATTGAAGGCAAGGGCTGCATTCTTGGCGAAGTATCCTCAGTCGGAAAAGACATTGCTCGGGATGACAGACAGCACGTGGACATTACTTGGAAGAATGCGCCAAGCTATTTCGACACGAAAGGGAAACAAAGCTCTCACTTCACCTTCCAGGCGTCAGCGAAACCCATTCAGGTAAGGGATGCCGTCTGTCTTCTACAAGGAGCATCAAACCCTACAATCGTTAGGCTATGCAACGATTTTTCGACCATTATCATGATTGCAGTTCCCCCGACAGACGATCTACGGAAATGGTCGACATCAATAACAACGTTTCCAAATGATTTGCTTCTTATCTGGGACTGGGATGCATCTCAAGGAAAGGCGCAAGGTGGAAAAGACTATGGGTGCTTCGTAGGCAGTCGAGTGTCCAAGTGTCCAAGGACAGAGTGCCAGTGCCAGGATTACCTAGACACAGCTACCAGATTATGGAATTTCGGACTATTATTAAATAAAATGGAGAGATATAAAGAGGCAGGAAAGAATCTTCGAAAAGCTGTAGAGGTTTATGGGACTGGGACGGCATTGAGAAGTGTGGACAAAACTTACCCGGGCCACGGCCCTTGGAGAAAGGCGGATGAGAAGGCGCTGAAGATAATGGATGATCTACTTATCGATGACAAGGCCGCCCTTATCGAGGTAAAGTATAAGGAGTACGGCCAGACGCCGCTGTCCTGGGCCGCTGAGGAGGGCCACGAGGCGGTCGTGCAGCTGCTGCTCGATAAGGGCGCCGCCGTCGATAAGGAAGATATAGAAGGCCGGACGCCGGTGTGGTGGGCCGCCAAGGAGGGCCACGAGGCGGTCGTGCAGCTGCTGCTCGATAAGGGCGCCGCCGTCGATAAGGAGGATAAGAGTTACGGCCAGACGCCGCTATGGTGGGCCGCCAAGGAGGGCC